>JAXCGZ010008495.1:5000-7500 GCA_037179515.1 Halocaridina rubra
ATAAGCACATTATCATATGAGAAAACATTAATAATTTTTACCCCAACCTGGACTCTACCTTAGGACACATAATTACAGTGAAAAGACGCTACCAACAGAAGGTCTTATAAAGAAAACAAACCTCACAGCTATATCTGCTATATTAGGAATGAACGCATTCTATCTGAATGCCAGTCTGTTTCTATTACAGTTTCCCCCAACCTATTTCGTGGCTTTGTTTTTGCATTTAATGCAAATCTCAATCTCATTTGGGACTCACAATAATGAAATAAGCACATTACTATATGTGAAAACATGAATAATTTTCTCTTCGACAGGGACTTGAACCTAGGACACATAATTACTGTGCCAAGGCGCTACCAACTACACCACAAAATTTCTTTAAAAGGAAACAAACATTACAGCTATATCTGCTATACTAGGAATGAACGCATTCTCTCTGAATGCCACTTTGTTAATAGTACAATTTCCCCCAACCTCATCCGTGGCTTCGTTTTCACATTTAATTCATAACTCAGTCTCATTTGGGACCAACAATTATCAAATAAGCACAGTACCATATGTGAAAACATGAATATTTTGATTATTGTTGGTCCCAAATGAGATTGAGATTTTACTTAAATGCGAAAACGAAGCCACGAGTGTGGTTGGGAGAAACTGTAATATGAACAGAGTGGCATTCGAAGAGAATGCATTCATTCCTAAGCCACCCAGCATATAAGAGGGAATATGGCTTAGTAAGTTAATAGAAGCAGAATTTTTGTATCCATTACTAAGCTATACATTTGAACTAATACCTATAAGCAATGATACCCTCGATTTTTTTTTTCCATTTACGTAAATGATCTATCTTCTTTCATTTCTGACTGTCTAGTCGTACAATATGCAAATGACACTCAACTACTCCTTAGTGGTGATATTAATAATCTCCCAGAGCTAACCTTAAGAGGAGAAAACACTATGTCAATACTTAAAACCTATTTTCAAGAAATTGAGCTGTTAATTAACAAAAATAAAACACAATGCATGTTTATTGGGTAAAGGTTTCATATAGCACAAATTCCAGGAAACACAACAATTATTTTTTGCGGCACTATTATTACACCTAGCAAAACAGTCAAAAACCTAGGAATTCACTTTGATAACTACACGTTGTTTGATTTTCACATAGAAAAAGTATGTAAAAAGTTACAGGAACATTAATGTACTTATCACGTATAAAAAGCAATTTTGACACTACCGCTCGAATAACTGTTGTTGAATCTCTAGCCCTAATCACATTAATTACTGCACAACTGTTTGGAGAGCTACCACTAAGACTCAGATAAACAGAATACAGAAGCTTATTAATTTTGCAGATCGAGTTGCCCTGGGAGGAATAAGAAAATATGACCACATCACACCAGCTCTCAATAAACTTGGGTGGCGGCGGGCAGAAAACAAGGGTGCTTATGCTATTTATGTTTTTGTATACAAAATTTTGGACTATTATTATCCTAGATGGCTATTTGATTATAAAACATTCAGGGATATAAGGGGAACCAACACAAGACAGAGCAGTGAGCTCTTTATATAGAGAACAAACACAGAAGCAGGTTCAAAGATGATCACTATTAAATGGCCAACACTCTGGAACAATATTCCAGAGCATCTTAAAAATGCATCCTCCTTCACATCTTTCAAAGGCAAACTATATAGTTTTCTTTTGGACAAATAGTTGCTGCTCACACATAAACTAAACTTAATGATTTAATGCAATTTCCCTTAACACTAACCTCTCTATATGTAAACTGCTATCGACTTCTCTGTTCTCCAAGTTAAGAACCAAATATTCTCATTGTAAGGAAAACAATTATGGTGATGATGCCGATGATAACGGTACTGTATCGAGTGTTATTATTACTACTTTATTATTAATATTATTGTTAACATTTTTATTACAGCATTGTTATTTTTTAGGAAAGCTACATTTAATTTAACTGTATGTATTACCCTCTTACTTATTAGTTTAATTGCATGTCTACTTATAAGTTACTTTTACTTTTAGAAGAATAACCATTGTACAAAAATGGAAATAAATGTTTGTTTGTTTGTTTGTTTGTTTGAGTGTTTAAGAGATTATGAAACTTAAGCAAAGTGTGATACTAAAGCGAAGTTTATTCGTTTACTGTTCGCAAGTGAATTATTATAAATTTTATTTATTACTGCATGCACAGATACACGTTTTTTTTTATTTTTTATGTTGAGAGGTGGGCTTAATTTTCGTACAATAATTGTGATATTTCGCTGAGATAAAGATATCAATGATTTTTTTAAGCTTGTCTGCAAATACTTATTGTTCATTGTCGCGAAGTTTAAAATTACCATTTTGCTAATTAAGATAATCTGTGAATTAAAATAACAAGATTAAATTCCCTTTATTTTGTAGTTTAAGAATTACTTAATTGTTAATTTGGTGATTATATGAAAAAAAAGTTTCTCTGAAGTATCAGTTTTTAGT
>JAXCGZ010008495.1:15000-20000 GCA_037179515.1 Halocaridina rubra
TCTCTAATACCGGCCCTTGAGCTTCTATCACTGCAATCTGAGGGGGTGGGGTATTTTCTACTGTAAATACTGACTGAAACTCCTTGTTCAATTCTTTGCAGATCTCTTCGTCCGTCTCAGTGATGCTTCCATCCGCTCTCTTTAGCCTTAAAACCTGTTCTTTTACCTTCAGTTTTCCTCTGATAAAGCTGTGGAAAAGCTTGGGATATTCTTTAGCCTTCCTGGTGATGTCCCTCTCATAATCTCTCTCTGCCTCTCTCCTTTTACTTAGGTAATCATTTCTTGCTCTTTTGTAGGTTTGCCAGGCATTTATGTTTTTTCTCCTCCTATACCTTTTCCAGCATTTGTCTCTCCACTCCTGTGTGATTACCTAATTGATTACCTAATTGTGTTTCCGGGAAAGAGCCCAAAGCTCGTATCTTCCCGTCTCCTGATCGGTTCCATTTTTAGACTTAGTGATACTTATCATACCTGTCCTTAAAACTATGGATTGAGGTAGCATTAACTACCTCCTCGCTTAGCGAATTCCAATTATCAACTACTCTTACACTGAAAAAGTATTTCCTTACATCCTGCAAACAAGTTTTCTTCCGAAGCTTCAAACTATGACCTCTAGTTCTAGAGCCAGCCATATCGAAATATCGATCCCTATCCACTCTATCATAACCATGAAGGAATTTAAAGACTGTCACCATATCCCCCCTTACTCTTCTAGCTTCGAGTGATGGCAAGTCTAATTCCCTCAGCCTCTCATCATAACCGAGATTGCGTATTTCTGGCACCAGTTTCGTGGCATGTCTTTGAACTTTTTCAAGCTTAGCTATGTGCTTTTTCAAGTGCGGATTCCAAAAGGGGGCTGCATATTCGAGTTTTGGCCTCACATAGGTTACATAAATATTTCTGAACATTTCCTTGTCCATGTGTGTGTGTGTGTGTGTGATTACCTAATTGTGTGTGTGAGATTACCTAATTGTGATTACCTAATTGTGTTTACGGGAAAGAGCCCAAAGCTCGTATCTTCCTGTCTCCTGATCGGTTCCATTTTTAGACTTAGTGAAACTTATCGTACCTGTCCTTAAAACTATGGATTGAGATAGCATTAACTACCTCCTCGCTTAGCCAATTCCAATTATCAACTACTCTTACACTGAAAAAGTATTTCCTTACATCCTGCAAACAAGTTTTCTTACGAAGCTTCAAACTATGACCTCTAGTTCTAGAGCCAGCCATATCGAAATATCGATCCCTATCCACTCTATCATAACCATGAAGGAATTTAAAGACTGTCACCATATCCCCCCTTACTCTTCTAGCTTCGAGTGTGTGTGTGTGTGTGTGTGTGTGTGTGTGTGTGTGTGTGTGTGTGTGTGTGTGTGTGTGTGTGTGTGTGTGTGTGTGTGTGTGTGTGTGTGTGTGTGTGTGTGTGTGTGTGTAAAAAAGTTTCTTAGATTAGCATAGCCACTCCCTTAAAATGCACATTTTCTTTTAAGATCCAATATACAAAAAACGGGTTATCAACGGTGACTTAAAAACCATTCACAATCACGAAGTACAAAATGGAGCCGACCAGGAGATGGGAAGTTACAAGCTTGGAGCTCCTTTCCGTAAGCACAATTAGGTTCTTACAATTAGTTAATTATACACACAATGAAAACACACGCACACAATTAATTACAACAATTAATCAATTTCACATGCACTGGTTGTCTGACATTAAACCGACACTCTCACTAGTACTCTCAAAATGTACCCACTTGAATGACTAGCTTACATTAGAAAAGACATCCTATTAATTTAAAAAAAATAAAAGCCTTCAGATTCTGAGAGCATACCCTTTTTTTCAAAAACTGAAAAGATATCCCTCACTTAACTTTGGAAAGAGGGAAAAGACGAAGAGATCTGCGAAGAATTGAACAATGAATTTCAGTCACCACTTACAGTAGAAAATACTCCATCTCCTCATATTCCAGAGATAAGAGAACATGGGCCGGCATCAGAAAGAATCTTCTTTTCATCTACAGTAGTATGCAAAGCGTCAATGGAGTTGAACACCCATAAAGATATAAGGCCTTATGATTTATCCCCTTACATACTTAAGGAGTGTGATAAATCATCATCGGTGGCGCTATGCATCATATCTGAATAGTTGCTGGAATATGGGGGAGATTCCAAGATATTGGAAACAAGCGAACATGCTACCTATCTTCAAAACGAAAAAAAAAAACTCTAAACAATAGGCCTTTTCTTGACAAGTATAGTGTGCAAAGTTATGGAGAAACTACTAAGAAAACACATTTTCCTTCACTTGGAATCCTTCATTTTTTGTCAGTGAGACAATATGGCTTCAGAGAAGACAGATCTACAGTAACACACAAGATTTTTAAGATGGAGCAAATCATATCTTGAAATAAAGATAGAGTTCCACTTAAAAGGTTTATTAAGAAGCTGAATGTATTGACAAAAATAGGTGAAAATGTCTTGTAACGGATAAAAACTTACTTAGAAGGAAGGGAACAGAGGGTTAGAATAAGACGTTCAGTGTCTGATTGGAGAAAGGTTAGTAGTGGGGTTCCATAATGTTAAGTTTTAGGCACCTTTGTTTCTTGTATATATAAATGACCTACCAGAGTCTGTAAATGCATTTTTGAATATGTCTGCAGATGATACAAAGATCGTGAAGAAAGTAAACGATGAGAACAACATTAGAGATCTTTAGGAAGAACTATATTGTCTTCACGAGTTGTCAAAATAGTGGTGAATGAAATTTTTTGCTGCAGTATGTAAGGTAATGAAAATGAGCTTAAGAGCAAGAAGGCCCAAGTTTGGGTATTCAATAGCAGGCGCAGAACTTTAAGAGATATGGAACGCATTGGTAGTCTTGTGTACGGAAATGCATATAAATGTTATGGTATAGGTTGTATATGCATTCTTAGCAAATATAAGGGTGGCCTTCAAACAAATGGACAAGGAAATATTCAGAAATATTTGTGTGACTTATGTGATGTTAAAGTTTAAATTTATTAATTCACTAAGTGAGAATTAGTTAATGCTAACTACATTCATAGTTTTTTTAAGAACATATATGATAAGTATCATTGAGAATAAAAATGGAACCGACCATGAGGAGGAGGAGTTATGAGCATAGGGTTCTTTCCCATAAGCACAATTAGGTATTTACACACACGCACACATACACACACAAGATATCGCAATCTATATACATAAGCACTTTTCCCTTATAAGGGGAGTGGCTGAGTCAAGACATAATGCTCTAACTCTTTGGGAATACGAATAAAAATATATAAAAAATACATGTTGCCAATATCTGCTGAGTTGAGGTTTCAAGTAGCTCTTTACTATTGTTTTTTTTCCCTCTCTCTTTATTAAATCTTAAGCGTGAATCGAGTTAGCATTATATTGCCCAGTTGTGATTAACTTGATCTTGTGATTCACATCTTGGGTAAAACTGACTAATTATTTTCTTTAGAAATGATTAGTTTAGCACCTAAGAATAAATAATAAAAACATGTTCAAACTATTTTCCATGTTGGTTTATATTATTACCAAGGTCAAATTTTTAGCTAGGGTGTGTTACCAGGAGAATGGTTCCCTGAAAAGATTAACCAAATTAGAGAATATAAAACAAATTTGTTAGAGCAATATAAAAGAATTTATATTCCGTGAGACTCACAACTCCAACATGAAACCATCTCTGTCTCTATTCCCCCATTCAGTGGTAGAAGGAAGGGTGGTAGAGGATCAAACCTGGATGATAAATTCCGAATATGGATTGAGAAATAAAATATCGCTCTGAATGTGAGGTAAAAGAGAATGAAACACTAGAAGAGATTATAAGAAAATTAAAAGAGAATAACAAGACACAAGGGAAAGAGAGAGAAAAGAGCTAGAAAACGCATTAAAAGAAGCTGGAAGGGAAAAAACTAGATCTCAGAATTTCTAAACGAGAAGATAACAATAAACAGTTAAGTGAGGACCTAAAGGAATTAAATGTTAGTACACTGTTCTCTTCCGAGAGAAATGAGATTAGAGCTTAGAATATCTAGATATAGGAAAAAATCAAACACTTTAGAAGAGATTTTCTAGAGCTGAATACGGAACATAAGGGCGTTACAAGTTCTTTTGCAGATGCAGTGAAAAAAATGTGGCGATAAGGGAGGTGGTACTAGAACATGTAAATACTGTTCACTACAAAGAAACAGTAATAGAAAAAAATGAAAGACGTTTTGATTGAAAAGGCTAATCCACTGATCAACAGACACTTGATAAAGAGAAATCCGTGATAATCTCAGGCATAAGTGAATCCCAGGAGTCAACATGGCCAGGGAGACTTTAACATATTAAAGCTCGAAGTCTAGACATTATAAGGAAGCTTAGAGTAGTATGTGAAAATATTGGGAACATTCACCAGATCGGTAAATATTCTTGGAAGGAAAAGGGAAGAATTATGAAAGTGACATTTGAGAAAGGGGACACAAGTAGAGAATTATAGATAAGAGCTAAAAACCTAAAAACCTTCAAGAATTCAGAACAATGTTCATTAGACCATGCAGAACACAGGAAAATATGGGAGGGATCAAGAACTTGTTGCAAGATGCTGAAGGTTAAATGAGGGAAGAAATAAAGAAGATAAGAAAAATTTTAGCCTCGGGGCTCTTCCAGCCAAAGGGGTGGTAAAGAGGATAATGCTAGGATGTCAGGGGATGCAGATTTATTAAGATTGCTGTACACAAATGCTGATGGGTAGCTAGCATGGTAGTAACATATGGATAGGCTTCACAACAATAAGGCAGCTATAGTATCTGTTACAAAGAATAAGTAAGGACATAATCAGAATCACAGTCTTTCCCAAGGGCTTCGGAATATTAAGGATTAAAAGATCTAAATGGACAAGCAAGCAAACAAACAAATACTTTCATTGTTTAGTGGGTCTTCTGTTACAAAGCTAAGAATAGACTTATAAATAGGCACGTGACTGAGCA
>JAXCGZ010008495.1:25000-27500 GCA_037179515.1 Halocaridina rubra
TTATCATACCTGTCCCTAAAACTATGGATTGAGATAGCATTAACTACCTCCTCGCTTAGCCAATTCCAATTATCAACTACTCTTACACTGAAAAAGTATTTCCTTACATCCTGCGAAGAAGTTTTCTTACGAAGCTTCAAACTATGACCTCTAGTTCTAGAGCCAGCCATATTAAAATATCGATCCCTATCCACTCTATCATAACCATGAAGGAATTTAAAGACTGTCACCATATCCCCCCTCACTCTTCTAGCTTCGAGTGATGGTAAGTCTAATTCCCTCAGCCTCTCATCATAACTGAGATTGCGTATTTCTGGCACCAGTTTCGTGGCATGTCTTTGAACTTTTTCAAGCTTAGCTATGTGCTTTTTCAAGTGCGGATTCCAAAAGGGGGCTGCATATTCCAGTTTTGGCCTCACATAGGTTACATAAATATTTCTGAACATTTCCTTGTCCATGTGCCTGAAGGCTACCCTTACATTTGATAAGAATGCATATGCTGCCCTTACTATGCCATTTATATGTATTTCTGGAGACAAATCTGCCAGTATGTTTACTCCTAGATCTCTCTCATTTTCTGTCTCTTGAAGTTGTATTCCAGCCACCGAGTAGTCAAGCTTGGGCCTTCTTGCACTTGTACCCATTCTCATTACCTTACATTTTGAAGTATTGAATTTCATTAGCCACTTTTCTGACCACTCATGCAGATTATTTAGATCCTCCTGAAGTTCTCTACCATTGTTCTCGTTTTTTACTTTCTTCACAATCTTTGCATCATCTGCAAACATATTCATGAATGAATTTACAGACTCTGGTAGGTCATTTACATATACAAGGAACAAAAGTGGCCCTAAAACTGAACCCTGTGGAACTCCACTACTAACTCTTCTCCATTCAGACACTGAGTGTCTTACTCTAACCCTCTGTTCCCTTCCTTCTAAGTAAGTTTTAATCCATTCCAAAACATTTCCACCTATTCTAGCCATTGATTGCAGCTTCCTAATAAGTCTCCCATGTGGAACAGTGTCAAACGCTTTCTGGAAGTCTAGGAATATGCAATCTGCCCAGCCCTCTCTTTCCTGTAAGATTTGGCTTACCTCATCATAAAATTCTAATAAGTTTGTTACTGTTGATCTACCTTCTCTGAAGCCATGTTGCCTCACTGACAAAAAGTTGAAGGATTCCAAGTGAAGAGAGATATGTTTCCTTAGTAGTTTCTCCATAACCTTGCAAACTATGCTGGTCAAGGAAACAGGTCTATAGTTCAGAGCCGTATCCCTCCTTCCCTTTTTGAAGATAGGTATCACATTTGCTTGTTTCCAGCATCTTGGAATCTCCCCTGACTGCAGTGACTCCTTAAATATGATACTTAGTGCCACTGATATTGTGTTTGCACATTTTTTAAGCACATGAGGGGATATGTCATCGGGACCTGTAGCTTTATGAACATCTAAATCCATCAGCGCTTTGCATACCTCTGTGGCTGTAAGGTTGATGTTCTCAAATACCGGCCCTTGAGCTTCTATCACTGCAATCTGAGGGGGTGGGGTATTTTCTACTGTAAATACTGACTGAAACTCCTTGTTCAATTCTATGCAGATCTCTTCATCCGTTTCAGTGATGCTTCCATCCGCTCTCTTTAGCCTTAAAACCTGTTCTTTTACCTTCAGTTTTCCTCTGATAAAGCTGTGGAAAAGCTTGGGATTTTCCTTAGCCTTCCTGGTGATGTCCCTCTCATAATCTCTCTCTGCCTCTCTCCTTTTACTTAGGTAGTCATTTCTTGCTCTTTTGTAGGTTTGCCAGGCATTTATGTTTTTTCTCCTCCTATACCTTTTCCAGCATTTGTCTCTCCACTCCTTAACTCTTTTACACCCATTATCGAACCATTTCTCTCTGGCATGAATTACACCTACTTTGGTGACAGGTATGCAGCAATCTACTATCTTCCCATATTTCTCACAAAAGATGTCATACATTTCTTGTACAGATTTGTTGTAAAATAAGGTTCTCCAGTCAATAACTGCAAAAAGCTCATTCATTTTGATGTAATCTCCTTTCGGATAGTTCCTCCTCATGTCCTCAGTGCCTCTACTCTCAGGAAGAATATCTTCAATGATATACTCCATCAACAACACACAGTGGTCACTCTTTCCAATTGGTGGTTCATACTCAATTTTTTCAATATCCAACACATTATCTGTGAACACTAGATCAAGTAGTGATGGCTCATCCCCACCCCTGGCCCTTGTTGGTTCCATTACATGTTGGTGTAGGAAATTCCCTTGTACGCAATCTAGGAATCTTGCCCCGAATGAGTCCTCACCACTGTGTGGGTCAAGATTTATCCAATCTATCTCTTTATGATTAAAGTCTCCCATAATCAAAATCCTACATTTTTTTTTCCCGTGCCATGTTAACTACTGAGTTTATGACTTCAATAGTACCTATATGACTTTCCTCATAAACTTCAAGCCTATTTTGGTTCCTTGGTGGGTTGTAT
>JAXCGZ010008496.1:0-33312 GCA_037179515.1 Halocaridina rubra
TTAGCTATAAGCTAAAATACAAATTGCAAATAATCATAATCTGCGAAAGTCAAGAAGTGGGAATTATTTTATTAGTTAGAAAATAACAGTTATGTTAAAGGGAATTAATTTTTTTAGTTAGAAAATAACAGTTATGTTACTAATTTTATTTAATAAGGCATCTAACAGCCTCTGTTGACATTGAGCGAAACACTCTGTCACATACTCTATCAACAACACACAGTGGTCACTCTTTCCAATTGGTGGTTCATACTCAATATTTTCAATATCCAACACATTATTTGTGAATACTAGATCAAGTAGTGATGGCTCATCCCCACCCCTGGCCCTCGTTGGTTCCATTACACGTTGGTGTAGGAAATTCCCTTGTACACAATCTAGGAATCATGCCCCAAATGAGTCCTCACCACTGTGTTGGTCAAGTTTCATCCACTCTATCTCTTTATGATTAAAATCTCCCATAATCAAAATCCTATATTTTCTCTCCCTTGCCATGTTAACAACTGAGTTTATGACTTCAAAGTACATATATAACTTTCCTCATAAACTTCTATCATATGTTGGTTCCTTGGTGGGTTATATACAACAGTTATTATAATGCTCTCTGACCCAGTATTTTTGCGAGCAACAAGAAATTCCTTGAACTCACTTTCTATAGCCAAGTTTATTTCTTCAACTTGAATCCTTTCACTTATGAGCAGCGCTATCCCTCCACCAGTCCTCTCAGATCTTTCAACCCTTAATATTCTCAAGCCCTTAGGAAAAACTGTGACACTGTTTATATTCTCACTCAACTTAGTCTCTGTAATTGCTACTATATCTGCCTTACTGCTGTAAAGCCTATCTTTTAATTCTACTGCCTTACCAGTTATTCCATCAGCATTTGTGCATATTAATCTTAATGAGGTCCCATCCCCTGATCTTCTGTCATTATCTTCTTTATCTCCCATTTGTCTGCAAGAACTCTGAAATGAAAATTTTTCTTCTCTTCTTCATTTCTTTCCTCATTTAACCTTCTTGCCTCTTACAACAAGTTTTTTTTATCTTTCCCATCTCTTCCTGTGTTCTGTATCGTCTAATGAACACTTCTTTGAATTCTTGAAGGTCTTTTAGACTTTTTTTCTCATCAGTATTTCTCTACATGTTTCCCCTCTCTCAAAGTTTACTTTTGTTGGTCTCTGCTTTCCTTCCCTCAAATATTTGCCTAGTTGGTGAATGTTTACAACATCCTCAGGACCACAAAATACTCCAAATTTTCTTATCAGGTCTACAACCCTAGCTTTATTTTCTTCGAGTCTCCCCTGCCATGTTGGCTCCTTGGATTCGCTTATTCCTGATATTACCACTGTTTTCTCTTTATCAAGTGCCTGTTTAATCAGTGGATTTGCCCTTTCCATCACACCGTCTTTCATTTTTTTTATTACTGCCTCTTTATAGTCAACAGTTTGTATGTTTTCCAGTGCCACCACCTTTACAGCCTCTTTTACTGCCACATTCCCCTTTAGTGCATCAGCAAAGGAATTTTTCATGGCATCATGTTCCATATTCAGCTCCTGGAACTCTTTTCTAAACTGTTCAATGTTTTCCTTAATCTGGACATTCCAAGCTGCAATCTCGTCTCTCTCAGAAGAGAGCAGTGAACTAACATTTAATTCATTTAGGTTGTCATTCAGCCGTATGTTGTTATCTTCATGTTTAGAAAGTCTGGTTTCTAGTTCACTCTTTTCCGCTTCCAACTTCTTTATTCGTTTTTCTAGTTCTTTTCTCTCCTGCCCTTGTGCTTTATATGCATCCTCCAAATATCTTACTTCCTCTCTGAGTGCTTCTTTCTCTTTCATTTCTCTATATATATTCCGAATTTTATCATCAAGGCTTATAACCATTGCCTCTAAATCCTTGATTTTCTGTTTTAATCTCCTAATAGCTACCCCTCCTCCCGACCCATGGGTGGGGGAGGTTTGGGAGAGAGATGGCCTCATTTTTATGTTTTCCCTTTCACAGAATATAGAAAGAAGAAGAGAAAGAGAAAAAAAGAGAGAAAAGCTTTTATTTAAGCTTCACACAGAATTTTTATATCTTCATATAAGTGCTGTTTAGTGACTCATTTTATCTCTTTTCTGGTAACGCACATCCTAACTTAAAATTTTGACTTTGGTAATTTGAGGGAAAAAAGAAAAAATGCAAACAAAAACAAAAGTCAACTTGAAGGAAAATTCGTATTTGTAGTTGAGGAGACACCCACCTGTTTCTGCTATAAATTCTTCTAAACTGATTAACTCACTTGCTAACCAAGGTATGTCATTACAAGATCACACTTTACATTTAGCTCAATATATATACAAAACAAAAAAAATAATAAAAAGAAAGCTAAAAAATAAAGCAAAAAATTAAGAAAAATAAGACAGCTGTGCTACTTGGCAACTTAACTCAGTACTGTTCACAGGTGTATTTTTGGTATTTATTTAATTATTCAATTATTTCGTGTATCAAACTAACTGTCCAGTAAACATAAATGGGAAGGATACTGATTTTCACAATATATGGACCCACAGGATCAGGTAAATGGCTGTATGAACTCTCCCCAATTTACACAAAATATTAGGTAATGTAATGTGATGACTTCACCTCTGGCAACCCATCTAAACTTCCTTTAAGGCAGGTCAGGACAGCTTCTTCTCTTTCCCCTCTCAAAAGTATTCTCAATTTTTAACTTTCATATATTGGACAGTCTCATTAACTACAAATATAGGTTTTTTACTTACAATAGTCTGCATTTCTTATTTAGGGTAATGTTGCTTACGTTCTATACTTAAGTCATGGTCACTCAAAAACACAAGGAAAAATTTAAGAGATACTGAATGTGTGTGTTCTAATGCCCACCGTGTGTGTGATTACCTAATTGTGATTACCTAATTGTGTTTACGGGAAAGAGTCCAAAGCTCGTATCTTCAAGTTTCCTGATCGGTTCCATTTTGTACTTAGTAATACTTATCATACCTGTCCTTAAAACTATGGATTGAGATAGCAGTAACTACCTCCTCGTTTAGCAAATTCCAATTATCAACTACTCTTTCAGTGGAAAAGTTTTTCCTTACATCCTGCAAAGAAATTTTCTTACGAAGCTTCTAACTATGACCTCTAGTTCTAGAGTCTGTAATATCAAAATATCGATCCCTATCCACTCTATCATAACCATGAAAGAATTTAAAGACTGTCAACATATCCCCCTCAATCTTCTAGCTTCAAATGATGGTAAGTCTAATTCCCTCAGCCTCTCATCATAACTGAGATTACGTATTTCTGGCACCAGTTTTGAGGCATATCTTTGACATTTTTCAAGCTTAGCTATGTGCTTTTTCAAGGGCGGATTCCAAAAGGGGGCTGCATATTCGAGTTTTGGCCTAACATAGGTTACATAAATATTTCTGAACATTTCCTTGTCCATGTGCCCGAAGGCTACCCTTACATTTGATAAGATTGCATATGCTGCCCTTACTATGCCATTTATATGTATTTCTGAAGACAAATCTGCCAGTATGTTTACTCCTAGATCTCTCTCATTTTCTGTCTATTGAAGTTGTACTCCAGCCACCGAGTAGTCAAGATTGGGCCTTTTTGCACTTGTACCCATTCCCATTACCTTACATTTTGAAATATTGAATTTCATTAGCCACTTTTCTGACCACTCATGCAGACTATTTAGATCTTCCTGAAGTTCTCTACCATTGTTCTTGTTTACTACTTTCTTCACAGTCTTTGCATCATCTGCAAACATATTCATAAATAAAATTACAGACTCTGGTAGGTCATTTACATATACAAGGAACAAAAGTGGCCCTAAAACTGAAACCTGTGGGACTCCACTACTAACTCTTCTCCATTCAGACACTGAGTGTCTTACTCTAACCCTCTGTTCCCTTCCTTCTAAGTAAGTTTTTATCCATTCCAAGATAGTTCCACCTATTCTAGCCATTGCTTGCAGCCTCCTAGTAAGTCTCCCATGTGGAACAGTGTCAAACGCTTTCTGGAAATCTAGGAATATGCACTCTGCCCAGCCCTCTCTTTCCTGTAAGATTCGGCTTACCTCATCATAAAATTCTAGTAAGTTTGTTACTGTTGATCTACCTTCTCTGAAGCCATGTTGCCTCACTGACAAAAAGTTGAAGGATTCCAAGTGAAGACAGATATGTTTCCTTAGTAGTTTCTCCATAACTTTGCAAACTATGCTGGTCAAGGAAACTGGTCTATAGTTCAGAGCCGTATCCCTCCTTCCCTTTTTGAAGATAGGTATCACGTTTGCTTGTTTCCAGCATGTTGGAATCTCCCCTGACTCCAGTGCCTTTTTAAATATGATACTTAGTGCCACTGATATTGAGTTTGCACATTTTTTAAGTACATGAGAGGATATGTCATCAGGATCTGCAACTTTAAGAACATCTAACTCCATTAGAGTTTTGCATACCTCTGTGGCTGTAAGGTTGATGTTCTCTAATACCAGCCCGTGAGCTTCTATATCTAAAATCTGAGGGGGTGGGGTATTTTCTACTGTAAATACTGACTGAAACTCCTTCTTCAATTCTTTGCAGATCTCTTCGTCAGTCTCAGTGATGCTTCCATCCTCACTCTTAAGCCTTAAAACCTGTTCTTTTACCTTCCGTTTTCCTCTGATAAAGCTGAGGAAAAGCTTGGGATTTTCTTTAGCCTTCCTGGTGATGTCCCTCTCATAGTCTCTCTCAGCCTCTCTTCTTTTACTTAGGTAGTAATTTTTTGCTTTTTTGAAGGTTTGCCAGGCATTTATGTTTTTTCTCCTCCTATGCCTTTTACAGCATTTGTCTCTCCACTCCTTAGCTCTTTTACACTCATTATCGAACCATTTCTCTCTGGCATGACTTACACCTACTTTGGTGACAGGTATGCAGCAATCTACTATCTTCCCATATTTCTCACAAAAGACGTCATACATTTCTTGTACGGTTTTGTTGTAAAATAAGGTTCTCCAGTCAATAACTGCAAAAAGCTCATTCATTTTGATGTAATCTCCTTTTGGATAGTTTCTCCTCATGTCCTCAGTGCCTCTAATCTCAGGCAGAATATCTTCAATGATATACTCCATCAACAACACACAGTGATCACTCTTTCCAATTGGTGGTTCATACTCATTTTTTTTTAATATCCAACACATTATCTGTGAATACTAGATCAAGTAGTGTTGGCTCATCCACACCCCTGGCCCTCATTGGTTCCATTACATGTTGGTGTAGGAAATTTCCTTGTATGCAATCTAGAAATTTTGCCCTGAATTAGTCCTCACCACTGTGTGGGTCAAGATTTATCCACTCTATCTCTTTATGCTTAAAATCTCCCATAATCAAAATCCTACATTTTCTATTCTGTGCCATGTTAACAACTGAGTTTATGATTTCAATAGTACCTATATGACTTTCCTCATAAAATTCTAGCCTATTCTGGTTCCTTGGTGGGTTATATGCAACAGTTATTATAATGATCTCTGACCCAGTGTTTATGCGAGCAACAAGAAATTCCTTGAACTCACTTTCTATAGCCAAGTTTATTTCTTCAACTTGAATCCTTTCACTTATGAACAGTGCTATCCCTCCACCAGTCCTCTCAGATCTTTCAACCCTTAATATTCTCAAGCCCTTAGGAAAAACTGTAACACTGTTTATGTCCTCACTCAACTTAGTCTCAATAATTGCTACTATATCTGCCTTACTGCTGTGAAGCCTATATTTTAATTCTACTGCCTTACCAGTTATCCCATCAGAATTTGTGTATAACAATCTTAATGAGCCCCATCCCCTGATCTTCTGTCATTATCTTCTTTATCTCCCCTTTGTCTGCAAGAACTCTGAAATGAAAATTTTTCCTCTCTTCTTCATTTCTTTCCTCATTTAACCTTCTTGCCTCTTGCAACAAGTTTTTTATCTTTCCCATCTCTTCCTGTGTTCTGTATCAGCTAATGAACACTTCTTTGAATTTGTTGAAGGTCTTTTAGACTTTTTTTTCTCAACAATATTTCCCTACATGTTTCCCCTCTCTCAAAGGTTACTTTTGTTGGTCTCGGCTTTCCTTTCCTCGAATATTTGGCTTGTTTTTGAATGTTTACAACATACTCAGGACCACAAACTACTCCAAGCTTTCTTATCAGGTCTACAACCCTAGCTTTATTTTCTTCGAGTCTCCCCTGCATGTATGGCTCCTAGGATTCGCGTATTCCTGAGATTACCACTGTCTTCTCTTTATCAAGTGCCTGTCTAATCAGTGGATTTGCCCTTTCCATCACAGCGTCTTTCATTTTTTCGATTACTGCCTCTTCATAGTCAACTGTTTGTATGTTTTCCAGTGCCACCACCTTTACAGCCTCTTTTACTGCCACATTCCCCTTTAGTGCATCAGCAAAGGAAGTTTTCATGGCATCATGTTCCATATTCAGCTCCTGGAACTCTTTTCTAAACAGCTCAATGTTCTCATTAATCTGGACATTCCAAGCTGCAATCTCGTCTCTCTCAGAAGAGAGCAGTGAACTAACATCTAAATCATTTAGGTTGTCATTCAGCTGTTTGTTTTTATCTTCTTCTTTAGAAATTCTGGTTTCTAGTTCACTCTTTTCCCCTTCCAGCTTCTTTATTCGTTTTTCTAGTTCCTTACTCTCCTGCCCTTGTGCTTTATTTGCTTCCTCCAAAAATCTTATTTCCTCTCTGAGTGTTTCATTCTCTTTCAATCCTTTATCCATATTCCGAATTTTATCATCAAGTCTTATAACCATTGCCTCTAAATCCTTGATTTTCTGTTTTAGTCTCCTGATAGCTACCCCTCCTCCCGACCCATGGGTGGGAGAGGATTTGGGACAGAGATGGCCTCATTTTTATGTTTTCCCTTTCACAGAATATAGAAAGAAGAAGAGAAAGAGAAAAAAAAAGAGAAAAACTTTTATTTAGAGTTAAAGTTAAAGTAAAAGTTCGCCGGTGTTTCAGTTCTGATATCCAGCTGAGATGCTCCTCAGAATGTCAGCTAAGGCAAGCCCCACCCCCCCCCCACTATGGTGCCCATCCACAGCAGGTAACCTTTCCAGTAAACACCTTAAACTATTGGTCTTGAGCGGGAACCAATCTGTCGACCTCGCGAATGCGAGGCCAGCGCGTTACCACTGTACTAGCATTAGGTAATCACACAGAATTTTTATATCTTCATATAAGTGTTATTTAGTGACTCAATTTATCTTTTTTCTGGTAACACCCATCTTAACTTAAAAATTTTACTATGGTAATTTGAGGATAAAAAAAATGCAGCAAAAACAAAAGTCAACTTGAAGGAAATTGGCCCTAAAACTGAACCCTGTGGAACTCCACTACTAACTCTTCTCCATTCAGACACTGAGCGTCTTACTCTAAACCTCTGTTCCCTTCCTTCTAAGTAAGTTTTTATCCATTGCAAGATATTTCCACATATTCTAGCCATTGCTTGCAGATTCCTCATAAGTTTCCCATGTGGAACAGTGACAAACGCTTTCTGGAAGTCTTGGAATATGCAATCTGCCCAGCCCTCTCTTTCCTGTAAGATTCGGCTTACCTCATCATAAAATTCTAGTAAGTTTGTTACTGTTGATCTACCTTCTCTGTAGCCATGGTGTCTCAATGACAAAAAGTTGAAGGATTCCAAGTGAAGAGAGATATATTTCCTTAGTAGTTTCTCCATAGCTTTGCAAACTATGCTGGTCAAGGAAACTGGTCTATGGTTTAGAGCCGTATCTCGCCTTCCCTTTTTGAAGATAGGTATCACGTTTGCTTGTTTCCAGCATCTTGGAATCTCCCCTGACTCCAGTGACATTTTAAATATAATACTTAGTGTCACTGATATTGAGTTTGCGCATTTTTTAAGTACATGAGGGGATATATCATCAGGACCTGTAGCTTTATGGACATCTAATTCCATCAGCGCTTTGCATACCTCTGTGGCTGTAAAGTTGATGTTCTCTAATACCAGTCCATGATCTTCTATCTCTAAAATCTGAGGGGGTGGGGTATTTTCTGCTGTAAATACTGACTGAAATTTCTTATTCAATTCTTTGTAGAGCTCTTCATCCATCTCAGTGATACTTCCATCCTCTCTCTTAAGCCTTAAAACCTGCTCTTTTACATTCAGTTTTCCTCTGATAAAGCTGTGGAAAAGCTTGGGATTTTTTTTAGCTTTCCTGGTGATGTCCCTCTCATAGTCTCTCTCAGCCTCTCTTCTTTTACTTAGGTAATCATTTCTTGCTCTTTTGTAGGTTTGCCAGGCATTTATGTTTTTTCTCCTCCTATACCTTTTCCAGCATTTGTCTCTCCACTCCTTAGCTCTTTTACACTCATTATCAAACCATTTCTCTCTGGCATGAATTACACCTATTTTGGTGACAGGTATGCAGCAATCTACTATCTTCCCATATTTCTCACAAAAGACGTCATACATTTCTTGTACAGATTTGTTGTAAAATAAGGTTCTCCAGTCAATAACTGCAAAAAGCTCATTCATTTTGATGTAATCTCCTTTTGGATAATCCCTCCTCATGTCCTCAGTGCCTATGCTCTCAGGCAAAATATCTTCAATGATATACTCCATCAACAACACACAGTGGTCACTCTTTCCAATTGGTGGTTCATACTCAATATTTTCAATATCCAACACATTATTTGTGAATACTAGATCAAGTAGTGATGGCTCATCCCCACCCCTTGCCCTCGTTGGTTCCATTACACGTTGGTGTAGGAAATTCCCTTGTAAACAATCTAGGAGTCTTGCCCCGAATGAGTCCTCACCACTGTGTGGGTCAAGATTTAATCTCCCATAATCAAAATCCTATATTTTCTCTCCCTTGCCATGTTAACAACTGAGTTTATGACTTCAATAGTACCTATATGACTTTCCTCATAAACTTCTATCATATGTTGGTTCCTTGGTGGGTTATATACAGCAGTTATTATAATGCTCTCTGACCCAGTATTTTTGCGAGCAATTAGAAATTCCTTGAACTCACTTTCTATAGCCAAGTTTATTTCTTCAACTTGAATCCTTTCACTTATGAGCAGTGCTATCCCTCCACCAGTCCTCTCAGATCTTTCAACCCTTAATATTCTCAAGCCCTTAGGAAAAACTGTGACACTGTTTATGTTCCCACTCAACTTAGTCTCTGTAATTGCTACTATATCTGCCTTACTGCTGTGAAGCCTATCTTTTAATTCTACTGCCTTACCAGTTATTAAATCAGGATTTGTGTATAACAATCTTAATGAGGCCCCATCCCCTGATCTTCTGTCATTATCTTCTCTATCTCTCCCTTGTCTGTAAGAACTCTGAAATGAAAATTTTTCTTCTCTTCTTCATTTCTTTCCTCATTTAACCTTCTTGCCTTTTCCAACAAGTTTTTTTTATCTTTCCCATCTCTTCCTGTGTTCTGCATCATCTAATGAACACTTCTTTGAATTCTTGAAGGTCTTTTAGACTTTTTTTCTCATCAATATTTCTCTACATGTTTCCCCTCTCTCAAAGGTTACTTTTGTTGATCTCGGCTTTCCTTCCCTCAAATATTTGCCTAGTTGGTGAATGTTTACAACATCCTCAGGACCACAAACTACTCCAAATTTTCTTATCAGTTCTACAACCCTAGCTTTATTTTCTTCGAGTCTCCCCTGCATGTTGGCTCCTAGGATTCGCTTATGCCTGAGATTACCACTGTCTTCTCTTTATCAAGTGCCTGTTTAATCAGTGGATTTGCCCTTTCCATCACAGCATCTTTCATTTTTTCGATTACTGTCTCTTTATAGTCAACAGTTTGTATGTTTTCCAGTGCTACCACCTTTACAGCTTCTTTTACTGCCACATTCCCCTTTAGTGCATCAGCAAAGGAATTTTTCATGGCATCATGTTCCATATTCAGCTCCTGAAACTCTTTTCTAAACTGTTCAATGTTTTCCTTAATCTGGACATTCCAAGCTGCAATCTCGTCTCTCTCAGAAGAGAGCAGTGAACTAACATTTAATTCATTTAGGTAGTCATTCAGCCGTATGTTATTATCTTCATGTTTAGAAATTCTAGTTTCTAGTTCACTCTTTTCCGCTTCCAGACTTCTTTATTCGTTTTTCTAGTTCTTTTCTCTCCTGCCCTTGTGCTTTATATGCATCCTCCAAATATCTTACTTCCTCTCTGAGTGCTTCTTTCTCTTTCATTTCTCTATATATATTCCGAATTTTATCATCAAGGCTTATAACCATTGCCTCTAAATCCTTGATTTTCTGTTTTAATCTCCTAATAGCTACCCCTCCTCCCGACCCATGGGTGGGGGAGGTTTGGGAGAGAGATGGCCTCATTTTTATGTTTTCCCTTTCACAGAATATAGAAAGAAGAAGAGAAAGAGAAAAAAAAGAGAGAAAAACTTTTATTTAAGCTTCACACAGAATTTTTATATCTTCATATAAGTGATGTTTAGTGACTCATTTTATCTATTTTCTGGTAACGCACATCCTAACTTAAAATTTTGACTTTGGTAATTTGAGGGAAAAAAGAAAAATGCAAACAAAAACAAAAGTCAACTTGAAGGAAAATTCGTATTTGTATTTGAGGAGACACCCACCTGTTTCTGCTATAAATTCTTCTAAACTGATTAACTCACTTGCTAACCAAGGTATGTCATTACAAGATCAGACTTTACATTTAACTCAATATATATACAAAATAAAAAAATAATAAAAAAGAAAGCTAAAAAATAAAGCAAAATATTAAGAAAAATATGACAGCTGTGCTACTTGGCAACTTAACTCAGTACTGTTCACAGGTGTATTTTTGGTATTTATTTAATTATTCAATTATTTCGTGTATCAAACTAACTGTCAAGTAAATATAAATGGGAAGGATACTGATTTTCACAATATATGGAACCACAGGATCAGGTAAATGGCTGTATGAACTCTCCCCAATTTACACAAAAAAATTAGGTAATGTAATGTGATGGCTTCACCTCTGGAAACCCTTCTAAACTTCCTTCAAGACAGGTCAGGACAGCTTCTTCTCTTTCCCCTCTCAAAAGTATTCTCAATTTTTTCCTTTCATATATTGGACAATCTCATTAACTACAAATATAGTTTTTTTACTTACAATACTCTGCATGATTTCTTATTTAGGGAAATGTTTCTTACGTTTTATACTTAAGTCATGGTCACTCAAATACACAAGGAAAAATTTAAGAGATACTGAATGTGTGTGTTCTAATGCCCACCGTGTGTGTGATTACCTAATTGTGATTACCTAATTGTGTTTACGGGAAAGAGTCCAAAGCTCGTATCTTCAAGTCTCCTGATCGGTTCCATTTTCTACTTAGTGATACTTATCATACCTGTCCTTAAAACTATGGATTGAAATAGCATTAATTACCTCCTCGTTTAGCGAATTCCAATTATCAACTACTCTTTCACTGGAAATTTATTTCCTTCCATCCTGCAAAGAAGTTTTCTTACGAACCTTCTAACTATGACCTCTAGTTATAGAGTCTGTAATATCAAAATATCGATCCCTATCCACTCTATCATAACCATGAAAGAATTAAAGACTGTCACCATATCCCCCTCAATCTGAGATTACGTATTTCTGGCACCAGTTTTAAGGCATATCTTTGAAATTTTTCAAGCTTAGCTATGTGCTTTTTCAAGTGCGGATTCCAAAAGGGGGCTGCATATTCGAGTTTTGGCCTCACATAGGTTACATAAATATTTCTGAACATCTTGTCCATGTGCCTGAAGGCTACCCTTACATTTGATAAGAATGCATATGCTGCCCTTACTATGCCATTTATATGTATTTCTGGAGACAAATCTGCCAGTATGTTTACTCCTAGATCTCTCTCATTTTCTATCTATTGAAGTTGTACTCCAGCCACCGAGTAGTCAAGATTGGGCCTTTTTGCACTTGTACCCATTCTCATTACCTTACATTTTGAAGTATTGACTTTCATTAGCCACTTTTCTGACCACTCATGCAGACTATTTAGATCTTCCTGAAGTTCTCTACAATTGTTCTCGTTTACTACTCTCTTCAGAGTCTTTGCATCATCTGCAAACATATTCATAAATGAATTTACAGACTCTGGTAGGTCATTTACATATACAAGGAACAAAAGTGGCCCTAAAACTGAACCCTGTGGAACCCCACTACTAACTCTTCTCCATTCAGACACTGAGTGTCTTACTCTAACCCTCTGTTCCCTTCCTTCTAAGTAAGTTTTTATCCATTCTAAAACATTTCCACCTATTCTAGCCATTGATTGCAGATTCCTAATAAGTCTCCCATGTGGAACAGTGTCAAACGCTTTCTGGAAGTCTAGGAATGTGCAATCTGCCCAGCCCTCTCTTTCCTGTAAGATTCGGCTTACCTCATCATAAAATTCTAATAAGTTTGTTACTGTTGATCTACCTTCTCTGAAGCCATGTTGCCTCACTGACAAAATGTTGAAGGATTCCAAGTGAAGAGAGATATGTTTCCTTAGTAGTTTCTCCATGACTTTGCAAACTATGCTGGTCAAGGAAGCTGGTCTATAGTTCAGAGCCGTATCCCTCCTTCCCTTTTTGAAGATAGGTATCACGTTTGCTTGTTTCCAGCATCTTGGAATCTCCCCTGACTCCAGTGACTTTTTAAATATGATACTTAGTGCCACTGATATTGAGTATGCGCATTTTTTAAGCACATGAGAGGATATGTCATCAGGACCTGTAGCTTTATGAACATCTAAATCCATCAGCGCTTTGCATACCTCTGTGGCTGTAAGGTTGATGTTCTCTAATACCGGCCCTTGAGCCTCTATCACTGCAATCTGAGGGGGTGGGGTATTTTCTACTGTAAATACTGACTGAAACTCCTTGTTCAATTCTTTGCAGATCTCTTCATCCGTCTCAGTGATGCTTCCATCTGCTCTCTTTAGCCTTAAAACCTGTTCTTTTACATTCAGTTTTCCTCTGATAAAGCTGTGGAAAAGCTTGGGATTTTCTTTAGCCTTCCTGGTGATGTCCCTCTCATAGTCTCTCTCTGCCTCTCTCCTTTTACTTAGGTAGTCATTTCTTGCTCTTTTGTAGGTTTGCCAGGCATTTATGTTTTTTCTCCTCCTATACCTTTTCCAGCATTTGTCTCTCCACTCCTTAGCTCTTTTACACCTATTATCGAACCATTTCTCTCTGGCATGAATTACACCTACTTTGGTGACAGGTATGCAACAATCTACTATCTTCCCATATTTCTCACAAAAGATGTCATACATTTCTTGTACAGATTTGTTGTAAAATAAGGTTCTCCAGTCAATAACTGCAAAAAGCTCTTTCATTTTGATGTAATCTCCTTTCGGTTAGTTCCTCCTCATGTCCTCAGTGCCTCTACTCTCAGGAAGAATATCTTCAATGATATACCCCATCACCAACACACAGTGGTCACTCTTTCCAATTGGTGGTTCATACTCAATTTTTTCAATATCCAACACATTATCTGTGAACACTAGATCAAGTAGTGATGGCTCATCCCCACCCCTGGCCCTTGTTGGTTCCATTACATGTTGGTGTAGGAAATTCCCTTGTACGCAATCTAGGAATCTTGCCCCGAATGAGTCCTCACCACTGTGTGGGTCAAGATTTATCCAATCTATCTCTTTATGATTAAAGTCTCCCATAATCAAAATCCTACATTTTCTTTCCCGTGCCATGTTAACAACTGAGTTTATGACTTCAATAGTACCTATATGACTTTCCTCATAAACTTCAAGCCTATTTTGGTTCCTTGGTGGATTGTATACAACAGTTATTATAATGCTCTCTGACCCAGTATTTCTGCGAGCAACAAGAAATTCCTTGAACTCACTTTCTATAGCCAAGTTTATTTCTTCAACTTGAATCCTTTCACTTATGAGCAGTGCTATCCCTCCACCAGTCCTCTCAGATCTTTCAACCCTTAGTATTCTGAAGCCCTTAGGAAAAACTGTGACACTGTTTATGTCCTCACTCAACTTAGTCTCTGTAATTGCTACTATATCTGCCTTACTGTTGTGAATCCTATCTTTTAATTCTACTACCTTACCAGCTAATCCATCAGCATTTGTGTATAACAATCTTAATGAGGCCCCATCCCCTGATCTTCTGTCATTATCTTCTTTATCTCCCCTTTGTCTGGAAGAACTCTGAAATGAAAATTTTTCTTCTCTTCTTCATTTCTTTCATCATTTAACCGTCTTGCCTCTTGCAACAAGTCTTTTATCTTTCCCATCTCTTCCTGTGTTCTGTATTGTCTAATGAACACTTCTTTGAATTCTTAAAGGTCTTTTAGACTTTTTTTCTCAACAATATTTCCCTACATGTTTCCCCTCTCTCAAAGGTTATTTTTATTGGTCTCGGCTTTCCTTCCCTCGAATATTTACCTAGTTGGTGTATGTTTACAATATCCTCAGGACCACAAACTACTCCAAGCTTTCTTATCAGGTCTACAACCCTAGCTTTATTTTCTTCAAGTCTCCCCTGCCATGTTGGCTCCTGTATTCGCTTATGCCTGAGATTACCACTGTTTTCTCCTTATCAAGTGCCTGTCTGATGAGTGGGTTTGCCCTTTCCATCACAACGTCTTTCATTTTTTCGATTACTGTCTCTTTATAGTCAACTGTTTGTATGTTTTCCAGTGCCACCACCTTTACAGCCTCTTTTTACTGCCACATTCCCCTTTAGTGTCATCACCCGCACCCCCTCCTGCCGTGTCTCCCACCACTGGCGCTATAAAACGCTCTCACCCTGAACCAATAAATGGCCAGAAGAACCTGGTAAGATTTGGAAGAAATAAATGGTAACTTGGAAGTCAGTAAATGTAAAAGTAGTGTAATTTATTTCTTCACCATGGCTGTAAATAGATACCTTCCATACTATTCCATTAGTGACAATGAACTTATAAGGCTAACAAACAACGACAAAGTACTTCCAAATTACTTATGTATCAATGAGCTTGATAAGATGATATCTAACCCACTTGATCTAGAAAATGAAATAGATTTGTTTTTGAATAATATGAGAAACGCAAACACCACTTTTTCAATTTATATATGCTTAACTGAACTTTATTCAAACTTAAATAAATCTAATGCATTTTTGGCTTTGTGCATGAACATTAGAAGTCTTGCAAATAATCTTCAAATATTTGTTGATATATGTTTGACAGAAAATAATATATGTGATGTAATGGGTTTCTCAGAGACGAGGCTGGATAATGATATCAAATCATTGTATAATATAACAGGCTATAATATGTACACTCAGAACAGAGACAGGAAAGGTGGAGGTGCATGTATGTATGTAGCAAATAAGTATAGCCCGAGTGTCATAAAGGAGTGCAGTATGATGGAACGATTCACTGAATGTGTTAGTGTACAGGTACATAACGGTAAGGAAAATTGCTTCTTTGCATCTGTATATAGACCACCTAAGGGGAACATGCCTGAATTCCTTGGAGCTTTACTAAAAGTATTTGATTTTGCAGCAAGAAAAAAGTACAAATCTATTTATTTATTCGGTGATTGGAACTTAGATTTGTTTAAAATAAATGATCAAAGAGTAACTGATTTTATAAACATAATGTATTCACATGGCTGCTTTCCACTAACTACTAAACCTACGAGAGTAACTGAAAATAGTACATCTCTAATCGATCATATCTGGACCACAAATCTTGAAGACAACATAAGCAGTTACATAGTGTACACCGACATAACAGATCATTTTGCAGTATACTCCCAGTTTAAAAAAGAAGAACATAAATTTGATGCATATGCAGAAAAAAGACATTACTCCGATGATAACATAGCTAAATTTACTAGAGATATATCACATGAAAAATGGCAACATAGCATAGACCTAAATAATGCAAATGAAGCTTTTAATAAATTTCACTGTACATTTAGAGATAAATTTCTAGACTGCTTTCCTCTAAGAAAATCGACTGTTAATAAAAACAACAGCTGCCCACATATAACAGCTGGATTAAAAAATAGTATCAAAGAAAAACACCGATTAGAAAGGCTTGCATCAAAATGGCCTTTGTCTTTTGGAACCATATATATATATATATATATATATATATATATATATATATATATATATATATATATATATATATATATATATATATATATATATATATATATATATATATATATATATATATATATATATATATATATATATATATATATATATATATATATATATATATATATATATATATATATATATATATATATTTATATATATATATATATATATATATATATATATATATATATATATATATATATATATATATATATATATATATATATATATATATATATATATATATATATATATATATATTGGCATTTATTATCCTACTAGGAATCCTGCTCTATGCATCAGCTACTCTACGGTATTACCAAGCCAATTTTCACCAATTTCCCTTCTGAACCTTAATAATTCATCTGTTTCTCCTTTCTTTTTATAACCCCCTGCCATCTTTCTATATTCCTCAATAATTTCTTCATTCCATACTTCACTTTTTCTTATTCTCATTCATTTTGTAGATAGTCTATCAGTATTCTTTTATGGTTTCCTCCATTTCATCTTTAGATGTTTTCTTATCTTCATTAGCATATAGCTCTACTTTTTTTTTATTTTGTTTATTAGCTTACCAAATAATTCGTACATTTTCTTCTTGTCATTGCTTCCCATGATTTTCTAAGCAAGTATTTCTTTAAACAGGTAAAGTTTTTCTTTGATCTTTTGTTGGTTTTTTCTTCTCTTCCGGATATTTTTCTTCATACTTTGTGTTCTCCTCCTCCCCCTCCTCTTTTGCATTCCACTTTGCTGTTGTATATCTCCTCAGTTACCCTATGGGGCTTCTCCTGTGAGAGTTTATTCTTTGTAGCACATTTTCCTTCCAAAAATCTTCTTTAGTTTTTATATATGCTGCTGCCCTTTAGATTTCATTCAATTCCTTCATATGTTGTACAGCATTTTTCCTTTAGACAGACTTCATCTTCCTCCCTGTAGCTTTGCTTACATTCTTTGCCTGCTCGGTATTATACAGTCTCTGCCCATCTGTTCTTTATTTCTTTGAATCTTTCTACCTTTAATTTTAGCGTTATCTCTATACGATAAATCACATTTGAGGGGTTTTTTTTTTCGTCAATGTCCATTCTTGTAAAGCGATCTCATATGCGTCTGCATCGTTACCCTTTTTGCCAAGTAATTTCTCCTTCGTAATTATGATTATCATTTAGCATAATAAAATTGTAATCAAGCATCCAGTCCAATATAAGTTTTCCATTATTATTCAACTTTTGTTTTCCATTAAATCCTACGTGACCATTAAAATCACCCACAATTAATGTATTTTCTTCATTATGTTGTGTAATAAACTTTCCTACGCTTCCTTAAAAGAATATGCCTTTCTTTATTTTCCTTATCCTCCAAGGAAAAATACACTAAAAGGAAACAAATATTTCACAGCAAATTTCTCCACTAATTAATAAAACATCTTTCATTTTACTTTTACACTTTTGTAACTTGAATTTGCTGCTTTTCCTATACACGCACAAATTACTTCCTCCTCTTCCTCCTCCTCCTCCCCCTCCTCCCCCTTTTATTGCCTTTTAAATCTCTCAAACTCTCAATGATCATTAATACCTTCACTTATTTTTACCTTTCTTATCTTTTCATGTATTTCAGTCATGATCAAAAGAGTATTTACATCTAACAATTCTTCTAATTCAATCATTTTACAGTTAGTTAATACTTGTACATTGATTAACTTTAAACTAATTTCTGCTTCCATCATGTTTTTTTCTTTTGTTTTCTATAACTGTAACTTGTTACGTAGACCTACTAACCTCTTGTCCTTGTCAATTAATTTAAACTACTTTTCCTTCCTTTATTATCCAGTGACCTTCTTCATTCCTTTTCCACATTCATTCTTCTCCAAGTGTCTTTTCATTCTTTTCATGCTAAATGCCGAGAATTTTTTTTACCATTTTCGTTTCATGATCGGTATCATTTCTTAAATTTGTGGCTTTGGTGATTATATTCATTTTCATTCTTTCTTCTGTTAGCTTTACAAGAGAGGATGTCGTTTTCTCTACTTTCCTCTTCCTAATCTTTATAGGATGGATTCGGTTTTGGGTCACGAACTCCCTTTTCTACTAAGGGCTAGGACGGTTGCCTTCTTACGAAGGACTTGTTTTGGCAGATGTAATCGTTACCCTGAATGTATGCCCTTACTCACCTCAGTCCGTGACGGGGCGCGAACCTCGACCTGCCGCCGCAGAGTCGCAGACGCTACCATTTGGCCACGGAGACTACTCTTCCTAATCTTTATACTTTCTCTATATTCAAGTCCTCTACTGCTAGTCTTGGACCTATGTGGAAGATTTCTTGACAAAGCTTCGTGTCGTCTTCTCGTCTCTCACTGCCCAATTTTTTTCTGAGTATCTATAACATTATGCAATATAACATTATTTTTCCTCCTTTCCTTGTCTTCATTTTCCTTTTTTTTTTTCTTTTCTTTTTTTTTTTGTTCGGAGTTTACTCGGCAGCTCTGTTGATTAATAAAGCATCTTTACCTCTCAGCTTACGTTTAAAGTCTATTAGATTTCCTACCTTATCCAGTACTGTTTGGGTAGCCTCTTCGGATATTTTTTTTTTCTTCATCTTCTTTAGTGTTACCTCTAAGTTTTCTAATGTCTTCATCAATTGGCGTTTTTCTTGTCTGTCTGAGTTCTCTGGTAATATTTGTGTCACACTTCATACACAGGAATTAAAGAAGAAGAACGTTTTCAAGATGTTTGTTATTGTTCATAGAAGAGATTGACTTTGGGACCATCTAAACTTTACACGTTAGAATTTAAAATGGATAAACGATATTATTCAGGTCAAAGTTTGTTATGATTCATATTTTAGTAAAGAGATAAGTTGATAACTAAAATATTTTTAATTCTAAAAGAGATTATTACTTTATACGATATTATGATTAATATTTATTTCAGTAATAATCAGCAAAGGTTATTGCTGCTAGATGAAGACTCGTTGTAACCTCATGGGAGGGATGTTGTATGACGTCGATATCACCACGAGAACGAGAATCTTCGTGTGTGAATGTTCACATTCGTTCATGTTACTGAAATTAATCTTTTCACGATGACGGATTATAAAGAAGAACAGACCAATGAAATTGAAGCGCTAGAATCTATATATCCCGAGGAATTCGAAAGTAAGTTCACTCATGATCTTACCGAATAGAGATACACGGAACTAGGGAGTTAAAACTCATGTGCACTCCGGCTCAAATTTTGTCTGATAAACTTGTAGTTTACATAAGAATAGAGGACACTGCAACATGCCTACTGGCACACACGAGGCAGCTCCATTTTTGAATTGTATTTTCAGCGTGTCTAACCTATTCTATTCTACTCTACTTATTTATTCTGTTTTTCTTTTTATGATTTTTCTAATAAGCACTAACCTATTCATACCCACCCTACCTCTGTCATATGTCTATCTAATCTACATTTGAAGGTGTCCAAGGTATTGGCATTTACTATCCTACTAGGAAGCTTGTTCCATGCATCAGCTACTCTATTACCAAACCAAGTTTTACCAATTTCCCTTCTGAACCTAAATTTATCAAGCTTAAATCCATTATTACGAGTTCTGGTTTGATCATGAATTTTTAAAACTTTATTAATATCTCCCTTGTTCATCCCTTTAAACCATTTATACACTTCAATCATATCCCCCCTAACTCTTCGCCTCTCTAGAGAACGTAGATTAAGTTTTTTTAATCTGTCCTCATATGGTAGATTTCTGATATTGTGTATCATCTTGGTCATTCTTCGTTGCACTCTCTCCAAGGATTCAATTTCCATTTTATAATAGGGTGACCAGAATTGCACAGCATAAACTAAATGGGGCCTAACTAATGCAAGATAGAGCTGCAAAATAACTTTTTCCGTCCTATTGCTGACGCTTCTTGAGATAAATCCTAAAATTCTGTTTGCTTTATTTCTGACTGCTGTGCATTGCTCTCTTGGCTTAAGACTACTACTCACAAGAACTCACAAATCCCTTTCACACTGAGAACTCATGATTTCATGGTTATTTAGCTTATAACTAGTATTGTCTTTTATAGTACCCATTTTAACTACTTTACATTTTTCAACATTAAATTCCATTTGCCATTTGTCCGACCATTCAGATAATCTATTTAGATCTTCCTGTAAAGCATGAATGTCTTCTTTTCCATTTATAGTTCTACCTATTTTAGTGTCGTCTGCGAATTTACTTAGGTTACTACTGATATCCGAATCCAGATCATTTAGATATACGATGAATAATAGAGGACCCAGTACCGAGCCTTGTGGTACCCCGCTTGTAACCGAGCCCCACTCTGATTTCTCTCCATTTATGCAAACCCTCTGTTTTCTGTCTTTTAACCATTGTTTGATCCATCTGAGCACAGCTCCTCCTATACCATGAGCTTCCAGCTTTTTAACTAATCTTTTGTGAGGAACTCTATCAAAAGCTTTGCTAAAATCTAGATATATTGTATCATATTCTTTGCCACAATCTACTGCCTCGTAAACTTCTGAATAAAAAGACAGTAAGTTTGTAAGGCACGAAAAACCCTTAAGAAACCCGTGTTGTGAAAGTTTTATCAGTCTGTGTAATTCTAGATGTGCCCTTATTTTATTTGCAATTATGGATTCTAGAATCTTACCCACTGTTGACGTTAAACTTACCGGCCTATAATTATTCTTTTTAACACGTTCTCCTTTTTTAAATATTGGTACCACATCTGCCAATTTCCACTCCATGGGTACCGATCCTAATTTTATTGAATTATTAAATAATGCAGTTAGAGGACAACTAAGCTCTTCCTTGCATTCCTTTAATATTCTAGCATATATTCCATCAGGTCCTGGAGATTTATGAGCCTTTAATTTATCTATTTCTTTTATTACCTCCTCTCTCGTGATATTTATTGAACTAAGTATATTATCGGGACTGTCTCTGTAAATGGATTCTACTTCCGGAATATTTTCCAAGTTTTCATTTGTAAATACAGATAAGAAATAATCATTTAAACATGTACACATCACTTTATCGTCATCTGTGATATGGCCATTGGCTACTTCAATTGGTCCGACTTTTTCCTTAAATTTTGTTTGATAATGTTGATAAAACCCTTTAGGATTTTCTTTAGCTTCTCCTGCTATTCTAACTTCGTATTTTCTTTTCGACTCTCTAACTATCTTTTTAACTTCCCTGTTTAACTGTATATATTGCTGCCTCACCTGCTCTTCACCTCTTTTTAGTTTCCTGTATATTCCTCTTTTAATACCTATAAGATTCTTTATTCTATTGTTCATCCATTTAGGGTCATTTTTTCTTGATCTACAATGTTTCATGGGAATATAGTCTCTCTGACTATTCTTAAGAGTCATGACAAAATTGTTATATTCCTTATCCAAATTTATATTAACTGACGGGCTGCTGTTCTTTCCTGTGAGAGAATTTAATGTATTGATCTTATCTTGTGATAATCCTTGGCATGTGGTACCCAAATTTCGGGGTAATCCGCTACCTGCGACCTGACCTGCTGGATTAACTACCCACATCTGTACCCCAGAAATCCCTTCCCATACCTCATAAGATAATTTAGTTTTTAAGCCCTCAAAATCTCCTGCTCTAAAGTTTGGAACAATATTCTTATTTTCCTTTATAGTTTCCTTGAAAATTATGTTAAATCTAATGGAATCATGGTCACTGTTGCCCAATTTTTCACCAACTTCTAAATTTGTAACCATATTTTCACTATTACTAAGAACTAAATCTAGTGTATTCACCCCCCGTGTTGCTTCATGTACATGCTGAGAAAGGAAATTGTCTTCTACTACTTCCAAAAACTCCTTAGAGCTACTATCACCTGTTATGGTTTCCCAGTTAATATGTCTAAAATTAAAATCGCCTACAATGCAAACTCTATTTGACCTGCTCACTTTAGAAATTTCATCGTATATAACTTGCGACTCTATATTATCTAGATCAGGTGGTCTGTAGACTACTCCTACAACTAGACTTTCTATATTATTTTTAATTTCAACCCATAAGGTTTCTGAATTTAGATTTGTCTTAATTCCAGACTTAATGCAGCTTCTGAGGCTATCTTTAATATACATAATTACCCCTCCCCCTCTTTTATCTGCACTACGATCAGCATTATAAAGTTTATATCCTGTAATTATGTACTCAGCTTTAAGGTGTTTGCTTTCTAATTTAATCCAACTTTCACTAATGCATATTATATCCGGTCTCTCACTACATACTATGCCTCTCAGTTCTTCTATCTTGTTACCTAAACTACGGCTATTTGTATAATATACTTTTAAACTTTCTCTAGCTTCCCCCTTCTTGTGGCTATTCTTTTTGTTAATATTTGTTCTATGTAACAAATGGTTCTTATCCTTAGACTCCCAGTTATTTGACCCACTATTTACTGAACCCTTACTGACTAATTTCTCTGCACAAGTATTAATCATTTCATTATTTGTGTCTAACAAAACCCCCCTACCTCTCTGTCTATCATACCAGCCAATACCTAGATACCTGAATTAGAAAGATGCACTCCATCCCTTGCATACATATGCTTACGACTAGTGAAGTGATCCCACCCGTCTATAAAACCTATATTATTCTCCCGACAGAAGACTTTCATCCTAGCATTTACTCCTATAGCTCGAGACCACCACTCTGAACTTTGGCTAAGCCTAGGGAGAATACCACACATCACAGGAACTGCACCCCTTTTCCTAATCTTATCCAGGGCTTGTCTATACAACCTAATCAGCTCTTCACTTCTACCATCCTGCACGTCATTTCCCCCAGCTATCAAACAAACAACATCTTTTTTCTCAATCCAGCTATTTATTGACTCACCCACCTTCTTCATACCTGCTCCAGGGAAAAAATATTTTCCTCTAACTCTATGCCTGAGTTTCCTGTCTACATATCTGCATAGTGAATCCCCTACAATTACCAAAGAACGAGACTTATCCGGAGGATGGGTTACTCCGACCTTGGGAGACTTACCTAGGCTCTTGACCTGAGAGCTTTTCCCACTTCCATTTTTACGATCGCTAGTACACCTATCTGACTCTATGGTTCCTGAAGAATTGCTGCCGCCACTGTCACATTCATCTCTAAGTGACCTAAATGAATTAGCAACCTGTAGTCTAAAAGTATCATTTTTCTTAAGAACCATTTTCGTTGAACCCTTATTCACAACTTTCCAGTCGTCTTCATTATTCAATCGACCCTTCCTGGTTAACACCTCTACTTTACCTCTCAGATCCCTGTTCTCCTCAGCAAAGGATCTGACCTCCTGCCTGACTGCGGCCAACTCATTTCTTAAATTAAAAATGAGTTTGCTTGCGTCAGACGAGGACAAATCCCCAGCACAGCCACAAACAGCACCAACAACGACACAACTACCAACACCACTACCACTAACACCACCAGCACAAAAAACACCACCACTCTCCATTGTACTAAGTTTGGTCAAGATTGATTTAAAGGCATTTACACTTTTTCTGTTTACAACATCTGCTGGTAAACTGTTCCAGTGTTTGATGATACGATCACTGAAGAAGTTTTTCCTCTTGTTTATTCGGACATGTGGAACAGCTAATTTGAATTGGTGTCCTCTTATAGTAATGCCTTGGCCTTCCTGGATGATTGAGAAGAGTCAGTGTCAGTATGTCTACAAATCATCTTGAAAACTTCAATTAGGTCACCTCTAATTCTCCGATCTTCAAGTGTTGCGAGACCCAGGGTCTTGAGTCTTTCTTCATAAGGTAGCTCTTTTAGTTCTGGCACTATAGCAGTAGCGTCTTCTTTGAACTTGTTCAAGGATGTTAATGTCCTTTTTTAGGTAAGGGGACCAACTCTGAGCAGCCTATTCCAAGTGGGGACGTATTAAGGAATTATAAATATACCTAAACATGTTTTTGTCCATATATATAAATGAGTGCCTTATGCGCCCCTCAAGGGAGTTAGCTTTAGCTGCAATCTTTTAGATATGGCTAGCAAACTTGAAGGTGTCAGAACCATATACATCAAGATCTTTCTCTTCATTGGAAGCATTTTTAATTATGTCATTTCAGGCATACACGTTCAAGGGATTTGTGTGCCCAAAATGTATAGTACTGCATTTAGTTTCATTAAATTTCAAGAGCCATTTCTTACTCCAGTCTTCTAACTTGTTCAAATCATCTTGTAGAGCTACTGCATCGGTCGGGCTTCGTATGGCCCAAAAGAGCTTGGCATATTCAGCAAAAGTTTACTGGAAGAGTCAGTGTTAAGAACAATGTCATTAATATAGGTAAGGAAAAGTACCGGGCCAAGTACACTACCCTGTGGGACCCCACTTAGAACTTCTGCCCAGTCGGAGGTTGCACCTCTCAGCACAACTCGCTGTTCACGTCCTGTGAGAAATTCTTTGATCCAGGCTAAAACCTGCCCCCGAGTGCCAACTTCCTCTATCTTTGTAAGGAGTCGTTGAATCTGGACAGAATCGGAAGCCTTTTGACATTCCAGGTAGACAGCGTCGACTGGAATTCCATCATCTAAAAGTCCTGAAATTGCTTCAAAGTATTCTAACAGGGCTGTGAGACAGGATCTCTTGGCACGAAAGCCATGCTGATGTACTATGAAAATATTATTCCTTTCCAAGTGCTCAACCATCCTCCTGATTATTTTCTTTAAAAGTTTTCATAAAACAGACGTCAGGCTGATAGGTCGGTAGTTCAGCGGAAGATCTTTTGCCCCTTTCTTAAAGATTAAAATTATATTGGCACGTTTCCAGTTTGTTCGGAGCATAGAGGAATTGATTGATTTTCTTAAAATTATATATATTGGTCTGGCAAGTGAATTTGAGCATTTCTTAAGCACTTTGGATGCAGTACCACATGGTCCTGCAGCAGAATTTTCCTTGAGACCATCTAATAGTCTTTTAATATCATGAATATCAAATTCTATATTCTCTAGACTAATGCCAGTATATATGTAGTCAGGCTGAGGTAAATTACCAGTAGGTTCTCTGGTAATAACACTTTGAAATTTCCTATTTTTCAGATATTTTCTGTCACTTTTTTTTACCTGGATTCGGTATTTTTGATTGTGGATATCTGGCCGGAAAATAATATTACTTACCTTTATAGCCTTCGTCACTGTGTAAAATTTGACTTAGTTTTCAATAATTTGTCATATTATTAAGCTAATGGGGAGAAATTGTACTCTTACACCCATTTCGAATTTATGGGTTAGGCCATATAAAATAAAAAACTGGTCTCAAACTCGAAGAGCCAAAACCACTAACTATTTGTTACGCATTTCATTATCTCATCATATCTGACAAGTCACAATTCATGTTCTTATCATCTCTTTTTCTCTTTGCATTATGTTTTCCTTATGCCCAGGCCAGATAAGTGCATTATTCTTTGCCCGTCTTGGTGTCACACTCATAAAAAAATATTCAACCTTTCACCATTATATTCTCTGTGCAGTTAGAAAATAACACCGATTCTAGATTAGCCTTTCTCAGTTATTTGCTAAGTGCAGATTTTTTTTTCTCTACTCATTTGTATTTTATTTATTTTATTCTGATCTTGCCTGTGATCTCATGCTTGAGGTTCTGCGCTTAACCAAATTTTAATTTGCGATCATGGGTTATGCTCAGTAGCTTAAGAAATGCTGATATGCCGTTAGTACAGTATACTAATAAATTTATTTGATGATAATTATGAATTATTTAAACTGTAGGAATCAGTAAACTAATCTAACCAAACCTAACCCAATCTAACCTAACTTAACCTCAGTTTAGTTTATATATACAGGTTGGTGATTCTCAGATAGGGCTGGTCATTTTTTATTGTTAGAAAAGCCATCCCTTCCAAAACTTGGTAGGCTAATGGTACAATAGTGCATTTTTTACTGAATATTTCTTATTAAAATCTTTTAAATCAGTGGATTGTTTAGGCCTCATCTGGATTATGCTGTGCAATTCTGGTCACCCTATTATAGGATGGAAATTGAATCCTTGGAGAGAGTGCAGCAAAGAATATCCAAGATGATGCACAATATCAGAAATCTGTCATATGAAGACAGGCTACAAAACCTTATCTGCACTATCTAGAGAGGCACAGAGTTAGGGGGAATTGATTGAGGTGTATAAATGGGTTAAAAGGGTTAACGAGGTTGATATTAATAAAGTTTTAAATATTCATGATCAAACCGTAACTCGAAATATTTGGTTTGAACTTGATATTTTTACTTCAGAAAGGAAATTGGTAAAAATTGGTTGGTAATTGAGTAGCTAATACTTCGAACAGGCTTCCTAGTAGTATAATAAATGCCAGTACCTTAGACACCTTCAAAAGTAGGTTAGACAGGCATATGACAGATGAAGGGTGGGTATGAATAGGTTAGTGCTTTATGCATTAAAAAAAAAAATAGAGTAGAATAGAATATGTTTGACATGCTGAGATCTTAGTAAAACATAGAGCTGCCTCGTGTGTGCCAGTAGGCATGTTGCAGTGTCCTCTTTTGTTATGTTCTTAAGAAATACTGATGTATTGCTAATTGACTTTAGAGTACTTACTCATGAAAGTAAGTAAATATCCTATGGAAGAGAATGAAATTGTTGCATTTTTTCGAGGTTAGGTTAAATTTTTATCTTTCTAGACTCAGATAGCTAAGCTTATTAATTCATCTTCAGTGAAAAGTATTATCATTTTTCTTTTTAAATAGTTCTTGAAACAGAACCCCACCATAAGTTCAAAATAACAGTCAAATCCGAAGAATCAGAGCCATATGCAGTTATGCCCATTGAAGCAGCTGAAATCATTTTAAATTTTGAGTATACGTCAACATATCCGGATGAACCTCCAGTTATGGAAGTGATACCAGTAGATAATATTGAAGATGAAGATCTAGAGGAATTGAGAATGCAGTTACAGGAACAGGTTTGTACAAACATCTAATCTTGTATGTTTTGTGTGAAATTATTGTTACCTGCATTACATGATGCCACCAGTGAGTTCACATATCTGTTTGGGTGTGCATAATGCTAACTAAGTGGTATTTCTAATGTCGCTTACACATTCTCAGTATGACTGGATGAAATCCCTTCTCTTTTTCACTGGGTAAGGGGACCTTGTGCAATTAACCTTTGATCTAACCAACCAATCTTCATCAGGTGAAGCCACAAGAGTTTCATAACTTCTTAAATTTCTTTAATTTGTACATACTGATATATTCAGAAACACAGAGTGCTCATAGTTTTTACTCTTATTCAAAAGTAAAGAGACTGAAGTGAAATTCTTAATCATTTTGAGTTTTTATTACAAAAAAGATGGATCTTAAAAATTAGAGCGACTGAACTCAAAAACTGACTTTTGAAATTAAGATATTATCCTATGTTGTAGGCTAAAATAATAAGAAGAAATTTAATAATGGTAATACCTTATGAATACTTTTCTGTAACATCTAGTATGTAAAATATTCCAAAATGAACAATATTTGTTAAACTGTCGTTGTTGCTGTAATATAAAATGAAGTACTCTTCATTGTTTCTTTCAATAAAGAGTATATGGAGGCTCTTTTGTGTGTAGCATCTGTATATACATCCAGTAGAAATTAGGCCTTAAGCCTCTCATAATCCCTCACACATTTGCAGAAATACAACATAACAGCAATTGGTAAACATTAATGACTATTCATTCAGTTATTTCTGGATTTTCAGCCAGCATGAAAAAATAATTCCATTTAAGCCCATGCTAAGTATTTTATAACTATGGCGTCCATTCACAAAGTAAAACTATAGAACTCGTATGTGAAATACCTGTAATCGTTCTGTTATGTACTATATATAATAATATATCAGTTTCAATTATTATATTGTAATATGTTTTCTAGTGTCAAGAAAACTTAGGTATGGTAATGGTCTTCACATTAGTATCATATTCTCTGGAATGGCTCACAAATCATATGGAAAAGATAGCACGGATGGCAAAGGAAGAACTTGAAAGGAAGAAACTTGAGCTAGAAGAGTTAGAAAGGGTAAGTACAATTTTTAACCCTTAGGTATGGTTTTGGAAAAGTTGCTCAAGAAATTGTTTTGATATTTGTTTGTTTTGTACCATGTGCCTCTGTATGACTTGGAATGAAAGATTTTGATGAGAGAGATGCTGATAAACATTAGCTTTTTCTTGGTGCTGGCTTGGAAATGGCAGTGCTTACGAATAAACAATAAACATTGATGTTACTTATATTACCTGTGTTTCTTCATTGTTTTAATAACCCTTTTGATATCTTTCTTCTGGCTCCTTTACCCCTCGTGAAAACAAGTTTAACAGAGAGATTGATCGACGTATTCGCATTCACTGAGGGTAAAGGTGTAAGAATATTGCCCATGTATACTTTACCTGGTGAAGGATGTGGCTTGTAGGATAGGGTGTTAATGGTCCGGATATGTCTCCCAACTTGTATCTATTCTCTTGTCAATGAAATAAAACTAGAGGAAGAAGTTTGGAAGGGTAAGAAAGGATAAATGTCTCTTCTCTCTTACTATGGTTGTAACCACCCTGCTACCACCTGTAAGTTATGTCATCATTTTAAAGAAAAAAAAAATTTTATTTCTTCGTAGATTACTTGATAAGTTTTTTAGACATAAGTCTGCTCTGCAAAAGAGGATAAAATTATGCATTACATTTGAAACTAGAAAATGCCTTACAATTTGTTATATACTTCGTTCACCTCTTCAGTAGTATTTATTCTTTAAAATATAAAGGGATGTTTCAATACCATTCCTCAGATATGTTACCTTTAGTAATTACCTTAGCATTGACATAGATTCATGAACTCTGTCCATTTGAAAGTGATTTTTCAGATCCCTGGAATGATTTATTGAATAGATATATTTATGAATACACAATAATTTCTATTCAAAAGCTTGTTCATTAATTTCAACGCTTGAAGTATTGCTACAGCTTGGGAACACTTTACTTACAAAACTGGAATGCTAGGTGTGTGCGCTTATTATGCATGCCGAGTTGGAAAGGGGTAGGAGACAATGAAGGCCTCAAGTGCTCCTTCCTCAAGTTTGGTATGGATAAATTAAATTTTTTGTTCTTTGCCATTAAACAAGTCCCCACAATGCTTATTGTGGACAAATTTTGCAGAAAAAGTTTGAGGGTACGAGAGTAACTGTTGAAACTTTCATGGCATGGAAAAATAAATTTGATGCTGAAATGTCTGCGTTGCGATCTGATGAGAAGGACGATGAAAAGAACAAAAAACTTACGGGTAGAGAGCTCTTCATGAGAGATAACACTCTTAATGAATCTGATCTTAGCTTTTTGGGTGAAGGTAAGTTGATATCGAATATTTGTTGTAGTATCCTATGTATTTTACAGTTATTTTTCTTTACATTGCAACTATATTTAAAAGTTAAATGTTTTCATGTAATTCAGTATAATAATAACAATTGTCATTGTCCTGCATTTTAACTGTAATAGATTTGTACTTACAAATTATTTACTTGCAGTCATGGAGTTATTGCACCTCGCAGAATATCTAGAACGGATACTCACATACAGTACTGTGAAGTAAATACATTACTCGTAATTATTAGAAAGAATATGTATTTATATTCATATGTTAAACTGTAGTCTTTTAAGTCATTGCACTACTAAGGACAAGAAGAAAGAACTAAATATTGCATATTCAAAGTATTACATTGAATGACAGATTGTGGAGTCTTTGCAAAACTCAGATTTGCCAGAGAAGACTTACAAGTCTTTAAATTTTACGATTTAAGTACACTCTTTGGCTTCAGTGCACTACTCAAAATCAACTGAAAGAACTTGAAATATATATACAGTGCTCCCTCGTTTCTCGCGGTGGTTCGGTTCTGGGACCGGCCGAGATAGGTGAAAATCCGCGAAGTAGGAGCACAATATATACATAGGTATTTTACATTTATTTTTACCTTTACTGTATAAACCCTCCCTGCACTGTTGACAAACCACCCTTTACTTTATTAATAACAGCGTCCAAGCGTAAATTTATATGAAGGTGATATTATGAAGATTGAAAAAAAGCATTAAGAACAAGCAGCAAACAAACTTTCGAAATATCATCAGGGAAATAGCATGTAGAGAATATATATATTTCATTTAAGTTTCCCATGTACAGTACGATATACGTTTTCTTTGAACGAATTGTATCCGTTTTCTTTTTCTCTCAGCTGACACTATTTACGTTAAGATTTCATGCAGATAGATAGAATACTGTTTAGAACCAAGGAATATTAATAATACTATAATCTTAAAAATTAGATAAACCCCAAACAAAGCAAGAGAGAGAGAAATCTAATAATAAACTTCCCTCCGTTTTAAATTCACTCTCTCTCTTCATTTCCTGATGGAACTTTAAAAGGATGCATCCATTTGCCATCAAAGTAGAGAAGAAAGAAACGGGAAGATGAAATCAAATGAGAAAGAGGAATTGAAAGCTGACGACAATAAATGGGGAAAGATGTTGACAGAGAGAGAGAGAGAGAGAGAGAGACCACTGTAGAACGGAACAGAAATCGGTTAAGCGGGACACTCACACACGCACACTAAGGTTTTAAGGCTAAAGAGAGCGGATGGAAGCATCACTGAGACGGATGAAGAGATCTGCAAAGAATTGAACAAGGAGTTTCAGTCAGTATTTACAGTAGAAAATACCCCACCCCCTCAAATTGCAGTGGTAGAAGCTCAAGGGCCGGTATTAGAGAACATCAGCCTTACAGCCACAGAGGTATGCAAAGCGCTGATGGATTTAGATGTTCATAAAGCTACAGGTCCTGATGACATATCCCCTCATGTGCTTAAAAAATGCGCAAACACAATATCAGTGGCACTAAGTATCATATTTAAGGAGTCACTGGAGTCGGGGGAGATTCCAAGATGCTGGAAACAAGCAAATGTGATACCTATCTTCAAAATGGGAAGGAGGGATACGGCTCTGAACTATAGACCAGTTTCCTTGACCAGCATAGTTTGCAAAGTTATGGAGAAACTACTAAGGAAACATATCTCTCTTCACTTGGAATCCTTCAACTTTTTGTCAGTGAGGCAACATGGCTTCAGAGAAGGTAGATCAACAGTAACAAACTTATTAGAATTTTATGATGAGGTAAGCCAAATCTTACAGGAAAGAGAGGGCTGGGCAGATTGCATATTTCTAGACTTCCAGAAAGCGTTTGACACTGTTCCACATGGGAGACTTATTAGGAAGCTGCAATCAATGGCTAGAATAGGTGGAAATGTTTTGGAATGGATAAAAACTTACTTAGAAGGAAGGGAACAGAGGGTTAGAGTAAGACACTCAGTGTCTGAATGGAGAAGAGTTAGTAGTGGAGTTCCACAGGGCTCAGTTTTAGGGCCACTTTTGTTCCTTGTATATGTAAATGACCTACCAGAGTCTGTAAATTCATTCATGAATATGTTTGCAGATGATGCAAAGATTGTGAAGAAAGTAAAAAACGAGAACAATGGTAGAGAACTTGAGGAGGATCTAAATAATCTGCATGAGTGGTCAGAAAAGTGGCTAATGAAATTCAATACTTCAAAATGTAAGGTAATGAGAATGGGTACAAGTGCAAGAAGGCCCAAGCTTGACTACTCGGTGGCTGGAGTACAACTTCAAGAGACAGAAAATGAGAGAGATCTAGGAGTAAACATACTGGCAGATTTGTCTCCAGAAATACATATAAATGGCTTAGTAAGGGCAGCATATGCATTCTTATCAAATGTAAGGGTAGCCTTCAGGCACATGGACAAGGAAATGTTCAGAAATGTTTTTGTAACCTATGTGAGGCCAAAACTCGAATATGCAGCCCCCTTTTGGAATCCGCACTTGAAAAAGCACATAGCTAAGCTTGAAAAAGTTCAAAGACATGCCACGAAACTGGTGCCAGAAATACGCAATCTCAGTTATGATGAGAGGCTGAGGGAATTAGACTTACCATCACTCGAAGCTAGAAGAGTGAGGGGGGATATGGTGACAGTCTTTAAATTCCTTCATGGTTATGATAGAGTGGATAGGGATCGATATTTTGATATGGCTGGCTCTAGAACTAGAGGTCATAGTTTGAAGCTTCGTAAGAAAACTTCTTTGCAGGATGTAAGGAAATACTTTTTCAGTGTAAGAGTAGTTGATAATTGGAATTGGCTAAGCGAGGAGGTAGTTAATGCTATCTCAATCCATAGTTTTAAGGACAGGTATGATAAGTATCACTAAGTATAAAATGGAACCGATCAGGAGACGGGAAGATACGAGCTTTGGGCTCTCCCGTAAACACAATTAGGTAATCACACGTACATACAATCATACACACATACACCATGTGACGATGCCGATCGTCTACCCCCAGCTTGCTAACGACCTCCATTTGATGTAATTGCCTATTATGTCAATAAATTTTTTGAATTGAATTGAATGTTGTACATAAGTAGATCTCTCTTGTCTTGAATATATTTCAAGACAGTTTATTTCTATGTACATTATGTAAGTGTTGTTTTACATGATAGTTTTGTTTATTGTAGATTAAGTGCATGTATGTAGATTTACAGACATTGTATGTATACTTATTCAATTATATTAAATTTACGCATATGAATACGTATTCATTTATAGTATGTATAAGTATTCTTGTGCATAGTGTATGTATAGCTCCCAAGTCGAGAGCAAAATATTCTTTGGTAGTCTTTCTGCCAATCAATCTTTTACCGTGTCAGGATAACATTGATTTCTTTGTGTAAACAGAGAGTTCTTCGCATTTATAATTGTCCATGTGATCAGCACATAATTTTTCTTGTGCTGAATGAACGATATGAAAAATTTATCTAAGTTTTTAGAATGTAGTTCATCTACTTTCTCAGTATATTTGCTATAGGCATAGTTCACTGTTTGAAATGACCAATTGTCATATTATGTATCATTATTAGGATTGTTAATATTATTGAAATTTTCATTGTCATTAGTTGCGGGGCGGGCCCGTTAGCCCGCTAACAAGCTCCATTTGATGTACCGTAATTACCTATTGTGTCAATAAAAATGTTGAATTTGAATTGAATTGAACACCATAACCCCCAACAATTCCCTCCACATT
>JAXCGZ010008497.1:5000-15000 GCA_037179515.1 Halocaridina rubra
TATATATATATATATATATATATATATATATATATATATATATATATATATATATATATATATATATATATATATATATATATATATATATATATATATATATATATATATATATATATATATATATATATATATATATATATATATATATATATATATATATATATATATATATATATATATATATATATATATATATATATATATATATATATATATATATATATATATATATATATATATATATATATATATATATATATATATATATATATATATATATATATATATATATATATATATATATATATATATATATATATATATATATATATATATATATATATATATATATATATATATATATATATATATATATATATATATATATATATATATATATATATATATATATATATATATATATATATATATATATATATATATATATATATATATATATATATATATATATATATATATATATATATATATATATATATATATATATATATATATATATATATATATATATATATATATATATATATATATATATATATATATATATATATATATATATATATATATATATATATATATATATATATATATATATATATATATATATATATATATATATATATATATATATATATATATATATATATATATATATATATATATATATATATATATATATATATATATATATATATATATATATATATATATATATATAATATATATATATATATATATATATATATATATATATATATATATATATATATATATATATATATATATATATATATATATATATATATATATATATATATATATATATATATATATATATATATATATATATATATATATATATATATATATATATATATATATATATATATATATATATATATATATATATATATATATATATATATATATATATATATATATATATATATATATATATATATATATATATATATATATATATATATATATATTTATATATATATATATATATATATATATATATATATATATATATATATATATATATATATATATATATATATATATATATATATATATATATATATATATATATATATATATATATATATATATATATATATATATATAATATATATATATATATATATATATATATATATATATATATATATATATATATATATATATATATATATATATATATATATATATATATATATATATATATATATATATATATATATATATATATATATATATATATATATATATATATATATATATATATATATATATATATATATATATATATATATATATATATATATATATATATATATATATATATATATATATATATATATATATATATATATATATATATATATATATATATATATATATATATATATATATATATATATATATATATATATATATATATATATATATATATATATATATATATATATATATATATATATATATATATATATATATATATATATATATATATATATATATATATATATATATATATATATATATATATATATATATATATATATATATATATATATATATATATATATATATATATATATATATATATATATATATATATATATATATATATATATATATATATATATATATATATATATATATATATATATATATATATATATATATATATATATATATATATATATATATATATATATATATATATATATATATATATATATATATATATATATATATATATATATATATATATATATATATATATATATATATATATATATATATATATATATATATATATATATATATATATATATATATATATATATATATATATATATATATATATATATATATATATATATATATATATATATATATATATATATATATATATATATATATATATATATATATATATATATATATATATATATATATATATATATATATATATATATATATATATATATATATATATATATATATATATATATATATATATATATATATATATATATATATATATATATATATATATATATATATATATATATATATATATATATATATATATATATATATATATATATATATATATATATATATATAATATATATATATATATATATATATATATATATATATATATATATATATATATATATATATATATATATATATATATATATATATATATATATATATATATATATATATATATATATATATATATATATATATATATATATATATATATATATATATATATATATATATATATATATATATATATATATATATATATATATATATATATATATATATATATATATATATATATATATATATATATATATATATATTATATATATGTATATATATATATATATATATATATATATATATATATATATATATATATATATATATATATATATATATATATATATATATATATATATATATATATATATATATATATATATATATATATATATATATATATATATATATATATATATATATATATATATATATATATATATATATATATATATATATATATATATATATATATATATATATATATATATATATATATATATATATATATATATATATATATATATATATATATATATATATATATATATATATATATATATATATATATATATATATATATATATATATATATATATATATATATATATATATATATATATATATATATAATATATATATATATATATATATATATATATATATATATATATATATATATATATATATATATATATATATATATATATATATATATATATATATATATATATATATATATATATATATATATATATATATATATATATATATATATATATATATATATATATATATATATATATATATATATATATATAAATATATATATATATATATATATATATATATATATATATATATATATATATATATATATATATATATATATATATATATATATATATATATATATATATATATATATATATATATATATATATATATATATATATATATATATATATATATATATATATATATATATATATATATATATATATATATATATATATATATATATATATATATATATATATATATATATATATATATATATATATATATATATATATATATATATATATATATATATATATATATATATATATATATATATATATATATATATATATATATATATATATATATATATATATATATATATATATATATATATATATATATATATATATATATATATATATATATATATATATATATATATATATATATATATATATATATATATATATATATATATATATATATATATATATATATATATATATATATATATATATATATATATATATATATATATATATATATATATATATATATATATATATATATATATATATATATATGAATCATCTTTTACCCCGAACGGGACTCGAACCTAGGACCTATAATTACTAAGTCAAGGCGCTACTAACTACACACCACAGAAGGTATAAAGGAAATCCAACCTTATAGCTTATATCTGCTATACTTAGGGATGAATGCATTCTAACTGAATGCCCCTATGTTCATATTACAGATATCCCCAACCTCACTCGTGGCTTCATTTGGCAATTGAATTAAATGCTAAAATGAAGCCACGAGTGAGGTTGGGGAATCTGTAATATGAACATAGTAGCATTCAACTAGAATTCATTCATCCCTAAGTATAGCAGATATAAGCTATAAGGTTGGATTTCTTTTATACCTTCTGTGGTGTGTAGTTGGTAGCGCCTTGACTTAGAAATTATAAGTCCTAGGTTCGAGTCCCGGACGGGGTAAAAGATGATTCCCTTTTTCACATATGTAATGTGCTTGCTTGGTTATTGTATGACCCGAATGAGATTGGGAATTGTATTAAATGCTAAAATGAAGCAACGAGTGAGGTTGGGAATCTTTAATATGATCATATTGGCATTCAGTTAGAATGCATTCATCCCTAAGTATAGCAGATATAAGCTATAAGGTTGGATTTCTTTTATACTTTCTGTGGTGTGTAGTTGGTACCGCCTTGACTTAGTAATTATAAGTCCTAGGTTCGAGTCCCGGTCGGGGTAAAAGATGATTCACGTTTTCACATATGTAATGTGCTTGCTTGGTTATGTATCTATATATATATATATATATATATATATATATATATATATATATATATATATATATATATATATATATATATATATATATATATATATATATATATTCTTCTTCTTGTTCTTCTTCTCTCGCTTTTCCCATATCTATATGGGGTCGCGGGTTCTTATCAGCCTTTTCCACTCTCGGATGTCCAATGCTTCCTCTCCACTGAGGTCCTTCTCTCTCAAGTCGTCCTGTATACAGTCATCCCATCGTCTTCGTGGTTTCCCTCTTCCTCTCACTCCCTCCATCTCTAGCTCAATCATCCTTCTACCAATCCAATCTTCATCTCTCCTCATACAATGTCCATACCACTGAAACCTTCTTTCTTGCATCTTCTTTCCTGCTTGTGTCCCCTTGGCTGTCCCTCTAATTCTCTCGTTCCTGATCCTCTCCCTCCTCGTCACACCCAACATCCATCTCACCATTCTCATCTCTGCCACTTCCATTTTTCTTTCTTGTGTTTTCTTAACAGGCCTCGTCTCCGAGCCATATATCATCGCTGGCCTTACCACTGCACGATATATCATGCCTTTCACTCTTGCACTAACCTTTCTATCACATATCAGTCCAGAGAATGTATTTCCTCCAATTTTTCCATCCTGCTTGTATTCTCCCATTTATTTCTCTATCCAGTTCACCAACTTGCAACAGATTTGACCCCAGGTACCTGAAAGCCTCCACCTTTTTTAACCTCTCCTGTGCCAAGTACAATTGACTGTAATCATCTTGTTTTCCCATCTGCATGTATTCTGGTTTGTCTCGGCTTATCTTTAGCTCTCTACTCTCCAACTCGTCCCTCCACTTGTTCAACTTCTCCTGCACTTCCTCTCTGGTCTCTGCTACCAAGACTATGTCGTCTGCAAATAACATTGTCCATGGGGCCTCCTCCAGTACGTCCCTCACTATCACATCCATGGCCAGGTTGAAGAGGTATGAACTCAATGTCGACCCCTGATGTAGTCCAGCTGTCACTGGGAACTTGTCCGTCACCCCGGCCGCTGTCCTCACTCATGTGTATACATCCCTGTACATATCCTGAGACACCCTCACATACTTTTCTGGCACTCCCTTCTCCCGCATGCACCTCCACACTTCCTCCCTTGGTACTCAATCGTAAGCTTTTTCCAAGTCAATAAAAACCGGATGTAATCCCTTCCGTTTCTCTCTGTACTTTTCCATTAACTGTCTCAACGCAAAGATCGCATCCGTTGTACTCCTTCCTGGCATAAACCAACTCTGAGCTTCCGTTATTTCTATACATTCTCTCAGTCTTTTGTCCATTACTCTCTCGTATTCTCTTCATAGTATGGCTCATAAGCATAATCCCTCTATACTTTTCACAGTCCTGGATGTCCCCCTTCTCTTTGTACGTTGGTACCTGGGTGCTTTCTCTCCATTCATCTAGTATTTTTCACTATCAAATGCTTGGCAAATGATCTCGTACACGATCTCGACTTTCAGGTTGCCCAAGTGCTTCCAAGCCTCAACAGGTATCTCATCTGGTCCAACTGCTTTCCCGTTCTTCATTTTTCCAATTGCTTCCTTCACCTCTTGCACCCTAATATCTTCCACCTCCACCTCACTTGGCTGTCCATACTCTATAATTTGCCTTGGGTTTTCTACATTTAGCAATGTCTCAAAATAGCTCTTCCATCTCTGTTTGATATCCTGCTCTTCACACAAAACTCCTCCTTGTTCATCTCTATATATATATATATATATATATATATATATATATATATATATATATATATATATATATATATATATATATATATATATATATATATATATATATATATGTATATATATATATATATATATATATATATATATATATATATATATATATATATATATATATATATATATATATATATATATATATATATATATATATATATATATATATATATATATATATATATATATATATATATATATATATATATATATATATATATATATATATATATATATATATATATATATATATATATATATATATATATATATATATATATATATATATATATATATATATATATATATATATATATATATATATATATATATATATATATATATATATATATATATATATATATATATATATATATATGTATATATATATATATATATATATATATATATATATATATATATATATATATATATATATATATATATATATATATATATATATATATATATATATATATATATATATATATATATATATATATATATATATATATATATATATATATATATATATATATATATATATATATATATATATATATATATATATATATATATATATATATATATATATATATATATATATATATATATATATATATATATATATATATATATATATAATACACACAAAACCAAAAAAATCATGAATAAATATCACAAAATCTTGGAATAATATTTACAGCATTACAGCACATAGATAATACATTGATATTTTCAGCTATTGTGTAAATGTTTTCTAAGTGTCTTCTTGAATTTCTGTGCTATTTCTATTTCATCTATGTCTTCTTGCAGACTGTTCCATAAATAGGGAATCCTAAAAGACAATGCTTTGTCTGCTCATTTTATTCTTGTTCTTAAAAATCACGAGATTTTATGATTGCTGAGTGTTTATTTCCACTGAACACTTAACGCAATTAATCTGCATGACCCATTCAGGTATGACAACTTAAACATGAACATCATCAAGTCGAATTTGATTTGAATTCTACTTTAAGCCACTACAGCTCCCTTATAAATGGTGTTGTCTGATCAAACATTTTGCCATAACCAAGAGTGATATTAACAGCATATTATGAATCTTTTGCACCTTGTTTGATATACTTTCATTATAGCCGCTCCACACCACGAAGCAATAAGATATATAGCTGAGAACTAAAGCCTCGACCATTATTGTCCTACTGTAGCTATCGAAAGAATCTTTATTTCTATCCCGTTTGTCTTAGTACATATATATTCTATATGACATGCAAATGATAAATATCTTTCAATTATTAGTCCCATGTTCCTAACACAAGGAAGTGGTGTAATTTGAGTAGGTCCTACTTTAATTTTTAGGTCATTGGGTATACGTTCTAGATAAGCTCTTGATCCAATGAATATGAATTGAGTTATACTTGAATTTACTCCAAGTCCATTACTTGTAATATATTGCATTACTCTTTCCACTGTGGATTCCATTTTTACGATTAACAGGTCAAGCTGTACTATAATTTTAGAGAGAATAAGCTATGTCCATCTCTCTTTTAAAATATCTTATTGCTCTCTCAATTGTGGATTCTATTTCTAAGATTAGGAGGTCAAGATAATCTTTTTTTTTCTGTTTTTGGGGGAAGAAACTGGGTATTATTTGCGAATTGGAGAAGCATGGCGTCCTGTAAAAACAGTTTGTTAATCGTTTATAAATATATTAAAAAGCATGGGACCGAGTGCCGAAACATGAAGGACTCCAAATTCAACAGAGAGCTTTGGAGATACTTTTGGAGATATTTTTACTGACTGCATGAGATTAGTTAGATTGCTATTAAACTAGAAGTCATCTATATGTAAGCCTTTCATTTTCTTTAAGAGAATTGGATGACAGACACTGTCAAAAGCTTTTAAGAGGTCACATAGGGCAAATAGCGATATCTCGTTCTTATCTATGTTATTGTATAATGTGTCAGTAATTTAAGTTAAGGCTGTTTGTGTAGCTTGCCATTCCTGAATCCGTGTTGGATTTTCGAAAATAGATGGTTTCTTGACAAGTGTTCACACAACTGGCTTTCTACAATTTTCTCTTTCTTTTATAAATTTGGAAGGATAATGGGTCTGTAGTTGTTTGTATCCTCATTGTCTCTCTGTTTAAATCCTGGAAAACAATTCCATATTTCCATTCTTCTGGAAAATACTCCTGTGATAATGGAGGTGCTGATACTCACTCTTCTGTAGAAAACTAGAATAGGTAACGAATCTTTCAAAAATTCAGTAGACATTCCATTTGCTCCACAAGAATTTCAATATATCAAGCTTATTACTATATTTATTACTGAGATTATGTCTACAGGTTGAGGTAGATGACACTCATAAGAGGAGCTTTGTTCATTCTCACGTTTGTCAGAGAATAGAGATTCTTAGTTAAGTCTCCAGAGAGGCTAAATGTAAAATAGAAGAACATCTATATCGTTGGAGGGTTTTAAGGCTATAAGCTGTTGTAAGAATACTTCAAAAATAAATGTCACATCTATTCTCAAAAGACCGATGTTTGATTTATATTTACTTAGCGGGAACAAATGTCGTACCCAAGACCTATGTTTGATTTATATTTACTTTATCGGGTACAATTGTTGTACTCACTGAACTAGAGAAGGGTATGTCAGACCACAATATTTTCACTTCATACATAATACTTTCTTCATTATTTCTGTTTGTCCCATTTCAAAGCATTCTCTCCCATATTTTTAAGGAGGGACTGCTGACAATCACATCATTTTATTTTTTGAATGGCCAAAGAAGGCTTAACGGAAATGTTATTTGAAATTGGTATAGCGGTTAGATATGAATACTTTAAATATGTCTTTAAAAAGTACAGAATATGAGAGCAAATTATTTTATTGAAGTACTACAACTGTTACAAATAATTTTTTTTTTTTGGTAGGACATTTATTTTCAAAGGTTGGTTCAAGAGTCGCACCTGAGGATAAATGAATTATTAAATATTAACAATAGGAGATTATTATATTATCAGTAAACTGGATTAAAAAGCAATAAATACAAAAGTCAAATGTTAAAAACTTTGTTGAAATAACCAAAAGAGATTGTTTTTGATAACAGGATTTGCAAAGCAATCAATTATTCAATATATATATATATATATATATATATATATATATATATATATATATATATATATATATATATATATATATTATATATATATATATATATATATTTATCTACCTTGGCTGTTTCCCCCTTTAATGGGGGGGGGGGGGTAACCGACATAAAAAAAACGAAAGCAATAAGGGGATTACTTTGCTCTATGGGCAATGATGAGGGAGCTAGCGACCGTTCAGATGGCACTGCTGGAGTGCCACAGCCCATCCTCCCGGCTCTTCCACAACCTGTGTCGCTTTACAACTGCCAGTTCCCCTACCGCCCCTACCACAGGGCTACCTCTGTAAGATGCAGCCCCATGGTAACAGCAGATGCCCATCAAGCTGCATCACAATCGTTCGCCACTCATTATTCCTAGCACGCACACTTGCTTCCCTCACATCCATCCTCCTATCATTCAGGGCTCTCCTTACTCCATCCATCCATCCAAACCTAGGCCTCCCTCTAGCATTTCTCCCATCAACTCTCGCATTTATCACCTTTTTCAGCAGTCTTTCATCATCCATCCTTTCCACATGGCCAAACCACCTCAGAACATTCATATCTACTATGGCTGCAATTTCTCTCCTTACACCCGTTCTTGCTCTCACCACTTCATTCCTAACCCTATCCAATCGAGATACACCAATCATACTCCTCAGGCATTTCATCTCAAACACATTTAGTTTCCGTATCTCACTTACTTACATACCCCATAACTCTGATCTATACATCACAGTTGGCACAACCACTTTCTCATACAAAACTTTCTTAACATTCATTTCCAACCCTCTATTCT
>JAXCGZ010008497.1:27500-33279 GCA_037179515.1 Halocaridina rubra
CTCATTCATTTTGATGTAATCTCGTTTCGGATAGTTCCTCCTCATGTCCTCAGTGCCTCTACTCTCAGATGATTCATACTAATTTTTTTCAATATCCAACACGTTATGTGTGAATACTAGATCAAGTAGTGGATGTGTGTGTGTGTGTGTGTGTGTGTGTGTGTGTGTGATTACCTAATTGTTATTACCTAATTGTGTTTACGGGAAAGAGCCCAAAGCTCGTATCTTCCCGTTTCCTGATCGGTTCCATTTTATACTTAGTGATACTTATCATACCTGTCCTTAAAACTATGGATTGAGATAGCATTAACTACCTCCTCGCTTAGCCAATTCCAATTATTAACTACTCTTACACTGAAAAAGTATTTCTTTACATCCTGCAAAGAAGTTTTCTTACGAAGCTTCAAACTATGACCTCTAGTTCTAGAGCCAGCCAAATCAAAATATCGATCCCTATCCACTCTATCATAACCATGAAGGAATTTAAAGACTGTCACCATATCCCCCCTCATTCTTCTAGCTTCGAGTGATGGTAAGTCTAATTCCCTCAGCCTCTCATAATAACTGAGATTGCGTATTTCTGGCACCAGTTTCGTGGCATGTCTTTGAACTTTTTCAAGCTTAGCTATGTGCTTTTTCAAGTGCGGATTCCAAAAGGGGGCTGCATATTCGAGTTTTGGCCTCACATATTTTACATAAATATTTCTGAACATTTCCTAGTCCATGTGCCTGAAGGCTACCCTTACATTTGATAAGAATGCATATACCGCCCTTACTATGCCATTTATATGTATTTCTGGAGACAAATCTGCCAGTATGTTTACTCCTAGATCTCTCTCATTTTCTGTCTCTTGAAGTTGTACTCCAGCCACCGAGTAGTCAAGCTTGGGCCTTCTTGCACTTGTACCCATTCTCATTACCTTACATTTTGAAGTATTGAATTTTATTAGCCACCTTTCTGACCACTCATGCAGATTATTTAGATCCTCCTGAAGTTCTCTACCACTGTTCTCGTTTTTTACTTTCTTCACAATCTTTGCATCATCTGCAAACATATTCATGAATGAATTTACAGACTCTGGTAGGTCATTTACATATACAAGGAACAAAAGTGGCCCTAAAACTGAACCCTGTGGAACTCCACTACTAACTCTTCTCCATTCAGACATTGAGTGTCTTACTCTAACCCTCTGTTCCCTTCCTTCTAAGTTTTTATCCATTCCAAAACATTTCCACCTATTCTAGACATTGATTGCAGCTTCCTAATAAGTCTCCCATGTGGAACAGTGTCAAACGCTTTCTGGAAGTCTAGGAATATGCAATCTGCCCAGCCCTCTCTTTCCTGTAAGATTTGGCTTACCTCATCATAAAATTCTAATAAGTTTGTTACTGTTGATCTACCTTCTCTGAAGCCATGTTGCCTCACTGACAAAAAGTTGAAGGATTCCAAGTGAAGAGAGATATGTTTCCTTAGTAGTTTCTCCATAACTTTGCATGTGTGTATGTGTGTGTGTGTGATTACCTAATTGTGATTACCTAATTGTGTTTACGGGAAAGAGCCCAAAGCTCGTATCTTCCCGTCTCCTGATCGGTTCCATTTTATACTTAGTGATACTTATCATACCTGTCCTTAAAACTATGGATTGAGATAGCATTAACTACCTCCTCGCTTAGCCAATTCCAATTATCAACTACTCTTACACTGAAAAAGTATTTCCTTACATCCTGCAAAGAAGTTTTCTTACGAAGCTTCAAACTATGACCTCTAGTTCTAGAGCCAGCCATATCAAAATATCGATCCCTATCCACTCTATCATAACCATGAAGGAATTTAAAGACTGTCACCATATCCCCCCTTACTCTTCTAGCTTCGAGCGATGGTAAGTCTAATTCCCTCAGCCTCTCATCATAACTGAGATTGCGTATTTCTGGCACCAGTTTCGTGGCATGTCTTTGAACTTTTTCAAGCTTAGCTATGTGCTTTTTCAAGTGCGGATTCCAAAAGGGGGCTGCATATTCGAATTTTGGCCTCACATAGGTTACATAAATATTTCTGAACATTTCCTAGTCCATGTGCCTGAAGGCTACCCTTACATTTGATAAGAATGCATATACCGCCCTTACTATGCCATTTATATGTATTTCTGGAGACAAATCTGCCAGTATGTTTACTCCTAGATCTCTCTCATTTTCTGTCTCTTGAAGTTGTACTCCAGCCACCGAGTAGTCAAGCTTGGGCCTTCTTGCACTTGTACCCATTCTCATTACCTTACATTTTGAAGTATTGAATTTCATTAGCCACTTTTCTGACCACTCATGCAGATTATTTAGATCCTCCTGAAGTTCTCTACCATTGTTCACGTTTTTTATAGTGTCTTCACAATCTTTGCATCATCTGCAAACATATTCATGAATGAATTTACAGACTCTGGTAGGTCATTTACATATACAAGGAACAAAAGTGGCCCTAAAACTGAACCCTGTGGAACTCCACTACTAACTCTTCTCCATTCAGACACTGAGTGTCTTACTCTAACCCTCTGTTCCCTTCCTTCTAAGTAAGGTTTTATCCATTCCAAAACATTTCCACCTATTCTAGCCATTGATTGCAGCTTCCTAATAAGTCTCCCATGTGGAACAGTGTCAAACGCTTTCTGGAAGTCTAGGAATTTGCAATCTGCCCAGCCCTCTCTTTCCTGTAAGATTTGGCTTACCTCATCATAAAATTCTAATAAGTTTGTTACTGTTGATCTGCCTTCTCTGAAGCCATGTTGCCTCACTGACAAAAAGTAGAAGGATTCCAAGTGAAGAGAGATATGTTTTCTTAGTAGTTTCTCCATAACTTTGCAAACTATGCTGGTCAAGGAAACTGGTCTATAGTTCAGAGCCGTATCCCTCCTTCCCTTTTTGAAGATAGGTATCACATTTGCTTGTTTCCAGCATCTTGGAATCTCCCCCGACTCCAGTGACTGCTTAAATATGATACTTAGTGCCACTGATATTGTGTTTGCGAATTTTTTAAGCACATGAGGGGATATGTCATCAGGACCTGTAGCTTTATGAACATCTAAATCCATCAGCGCTTTGCATACCTCTGTGGCTGTAAGGTTGATGTTCTCTAATACCGGCCCTTGAGCTTCTATCACTGCAATCTGAGGGGGTGGGGTATTTTCTACTGTAAATACTGACTGAAACTCCTTGTTCAATTCTTTGCAGATCTCTTCATCCGTCTCAGTGATGCTTCCATCCGCTCTCTTTAGCCTTAAAACCTGTTCTTTTACCTTCAGTTTTCCTCTGATAAAGCTGTGGAAAAGCTTGGGATTTTCTTTAGCCTTCCTGGTGATGTCCCTCTCATAGTCTCTCTCTGCCTCTCTCCTTTTACTTAGGTAGTCATTTCTTGCTCTTTTGTAGGTTTGCCAGGCATTTATGTTTTTTCTCCTCCTATACCTTTTCCAGCATTTGTCTCTCCACTCCTTAGCTCTTTTACACCCATTATCGAACCATTTCTCTCTGGCATGAATTACACCTACTTTGGTGACAGGTATGCAGCAATCTACTATCTTCCCATATTTCTCACAAAAGATGTCATACATTTCTTGTACAGATTTGTTTTAAAATAAGGTTCTCCAGTCAATAATGCAAAAAGCTCATTCATTTTGATGTAATCTCCTTTCGGATAGTTCCTCCTCATGTCCTCAGTGCCTCTACTCTCAGGAAGAATATCTTCAATGATATACTCCATCAACAACACACAGTGGTCACTCTTTCCAATTGGTGGTTCATACTCAATTTTTTCAATATCCAACACATTATCTGTGAACACTAGATCAATTAGTGATGGCTCATCCCCACCCCTGGCCCTTGTTGGTTCCATTACATGTTGGTGTAGGAAATTCCCTTGTACGCAATCTAGGAATCTTGCCCCGAATGAGTCCTCACCACTGTGTGGGTCAAGATTTATCCAATCTATCTCTTTATGATTAAAGTCTCCCATAATCAAAATCCTACATTTTTTTTCCCGTGCCATGTTAACAACTGAGTTTATGACTTCAATAGTACCTATATGACTTTCCTCATAAACTTCAAGCCTATTTTGGTTCCTTGGTGGGTTGTATACAACAGTTATTATAATGCTCTCTGACCCAGTATTTATGCGAGCAACAAGAAATTCCTTGAACTCACTTTCTATAGCCAAGTTTATTTCTTCAACTTGAATCCTTTCACTTATGAGCAGTGCTATTCCTCCACCAGTCCTCTCAGATCTTTCAACCCTTAGTATTCTGAAACCCTTAGGAAAAACTGTGACACTGTTTATGTCCTCACTCAACTTAGTCTCTGTAATTGCTACTATATCTGCCTTACTGTTGTGAATCCTATCTTTTAATTCTACTGCCTTACCAGCTAATCCATCAGCATTTGTGTATAACAATCTTAATGAGGCCCCATCCCCTGATCTTCTGTCATTATCTTCTTTATCTCCCCTTTGTCTGGAAGAACTCTGTAACAAAAATTTTTCTTCTGTTCTTCATTTCTTTCATCATTTAACCTTCTTGCCTCTTGCAACAAGTTTTTGATCTTTCCCATCTCTTCCTGTGTTCTGTATCGTCTAATGAACACTTCTTTGAATTCTTGAAGGTCTTTTAGACTTTTTTTCTCAACAATATTTCCCTACATGTTTCCCCTCTCTCAAAGGTTACTTTTATTCCTTCCCTCGAATATTTACCTAGTTGGTGTATGATTACAATATCCTCAGGACCACATACTACTCCAAGCTTTCTTATCAGGTCTACAACCCTAGCTTTATTTTCTTCAAGTCTCCCCTGCCATGTTGGCTCCTGGGATTCACTTATGCCTGAGATTACCACTGTCTTCTCCTTATCAAGTGCCTGTCTGATGAGTGGGTTTGCCCTTTCCATCACAACGTCTTTCATTTTTTCGATTACTGTCTCTTTATAGTCAACTGTTTGTATGTTTTCCAGTGCCACCACCTTTACAGCCTCTTTTACTGCCACATTCCCCTTTAGTGCATCAGCAAAGGAAGTTTTCATGGCATCATTTTCCATATTCAGCTCCTGGAACTCTTTTCTGAACTGTTCAATGTTTTCCTTAATCTGGACATTCCAAGCAGCAATCTCGTCTCTCTCAGAAGAGAGCAGTGAACTAACATCTAATTCCTTTAGGTTGTCATTCAGCTGTTTGTTTTTATCTTCTTGTTTAGAAATTGCATATTCTAATTGACTCTTTTCCCCTTCCAGCTTCTTTATTCTTTTTTCTAGTTCCTTTATCTCCTGCCCTTGTGCTTTATTTGCTTCCTCCAAAGATCTTATTTGCTCTCTGAGTGTTTCATTCTCTTTCATTTCTCCATCCATATTCCGAATTTTATCATCAAGGCTTATAACCATTGCCTCTAAATTCTTGATTTTCCGTTTAAGTCCCCTAATGGCTACCCCTCCTCCCGACCCATGGATGGGAGAGGTTTGGGACAGAGATGGCATCATTTTTATGTTCTCCCTCTCACAGAATATAGAAAGAAGACGAGAAAGAGGTGTGTGTGTGTGTGTGTGTGTGTGTGTGTGTGTGCATAAGAAGAATCTGAGAGCCAAGAACAAACATTAAAGCTCAATTTCGGCTTCTGAACATTACATGCCATATCATGAGTTCAACTCCAATGCGGGTAAAGGAGAGAGCTTATGAGTATCAAGCAATCAATACTTTCGTCAGTTTAATAGATGCATGAGAGCTCCTTCCGGTGCAAGAGATCTTATAATTATTATCGAAG
>JAXCGZ010008498.1:0-5000 GCA_037179515.1 Halocaridina rubra
GGAGAGTCCCTCTAGCTAACTTTTTTTTTTTTTATGTGAATGGAGATGCTGCTTACGAATGCAGAAAAACATGTAATTTTTTTTTTATTTCGCGCCCCGTCACAGTCTGAGGTTAGCAAGGGCATGCACTCAGGGTAACGATTACATCTGCCAAAACATGTCCTTCGCAAGAAGGCAACCGACTTAGCTCTTGGTAGAAAGAGAGTCCGTGACGTAAAACCGGAACATGTAAATATTTTTTATTATTGTGTTGTGGTACTAGGCCACCGCGAGGCGTTAGGAAGGGCGTCCATCCTTAACTCTCCATTGAAAAAAAAATATTTTTTTTTTATTCGGCTCTTCACATTTTTCTGAAGGGTCACTAAACTAGCCGCTTTCATTCATTTCTCTCTAGCCGAAATATCAAGAATAATCAATTTGCAAGTCTGGATTGCTAATAATTAATTATTATTGTTATTATTATTATTATTATTATTATTATTATTATTATTATTATTATTATTATTATTACTATTATTATTATTAATATTATTGTTATTGTTATTATTATTGTTGTAGTTGTTGTTGTGTTGTTGCTGGTGTTGTATTTATTATTTTACCCCCAGAATGTTCATTAGAAAGAAGAAATTACCATATGAAATCAGATATAATATTTTATGTCCTGAATTTCAATGTTTATTTTTCTTCTCCATGTAAGGGGACGGGGAAGTAGGGGAGGTAATGTCCCTTTACCATGTATGGGTGCAAGGGGTAGGGGGAATGGAAGGGGGGGGGTCATTTGTGGCCTTATGCCCAATCGCCCATCTCATCGGAGCGTGTGTGACAGGAAGGATTTTAGAAGAGGACATATTTGCATTTCTCCTCTTCCGTGTTTGTTTATTTATTTATTTACTTATTAGAGGTTTATGGACCTTGAAATTTATTAACACATTTATTTAGATTTATACATTTTGCTTACGCTTTGCTTTGTGTGTGTATGTATATATATATATATATATATATATATATATATATATATATATATATATATATATATATATATATATATAGATAGATATATGTGTGTGTGTGTGTGTGTGTGTGTGTGTCTGTGTGTGCGTGTGTGTTTATATATTTATGACCTTTTTTTTATTTCAAATTTTATATACTTTTTGCTAATTTTTTATGCTTACATGCAAATATGGTGCTTGTTTGTTAGTGTATCTCTCTCTCTCTCTCTCTCTCTCTCCTCTCTCTCTCTCTCTCTCTCTCTCTCTCTCTCTCTCTCTCTCTCTCTCTCTCTCTCTCTCTCTCTCTCTCTCTCTCTCTCTCTCTCTCTCTCTCTCTCTCTCTCTCTCTCTCTCTCTCTCTCTCTCTCTCTCTCTCTCTCAACAAACAAGCAAGCACAAACATGCCATACTTATATTATGATTAGGAGATATGAGACCACGAGGAGTGCTCCTTCACTCATTTTTTGTCTAACTTGAAGACGGGGATTTGCGAGCAGTGCTTCTTGCCTATGGAACAGAGGTGTGAATACGCAATATGATATAGAGATAGGGATTCATAAGCATTGTTTTGTTTCTATTAGAGCAGGTAGATGAGCGCGCACACACATACACACGCGCTCGCGCGCACATCTGGATCAGATATGATTGATTACGACTTTCTAGTACAGTACTTGATTTGTGCGAAAGAAAAATAATCTATACCAATAGATTAAGTTAGGTTCACCCTTAAAACTCTTGTTTTCACCCATAAACAAAGGTCTTTTGCGGAGAACAACTAACGTATTTGGGTGAAACTGGCTATCCTTCACTTGCACGCCCACACGCCCTGAGCCCTTCGTCTTTAAGGTTGGGTCTACCTCTGCTCCCCTCCCCTTCTCTCAGTGCCAAGAGGGTATATATATATATATATATATATATATATATATATATATATATATATATATATATATATATATATATATATATATCAAATAAGCACATTACATATGTGAAAAGATGAATAATTTTTTTACCCCGACCGGGACTCGAACCTAGGACTTATGATTACTAAGTCAAGGCGCTACCACTACACCACAGAAGGTTAAAAGGAACCCAACCTTATAGCTTATATCTGCTATACTTGGGAATGAACGCATTCTAACTGAATGCCACTATGTTCATTTTACAGATTCCCCAACCTCACTCGTGGCTTCATTTTAGCATTTAATTCAATTCCCAATCTCATTCGGGCATGAAATATCAAATAAGCACATTACATATGTGAAAAGATGAATAATTTTTTTACCCCGACCGGGACTCGAACCTAGGACTTATGATTACTAAGTCAAGGCGCTACCACTACACCACAGAAGGTTAAAAGGAACCCAACCTTATAGCTTATATCTGCTATACTTGGGAATGAACGCATTCTAACTGAATGCCACTATGTTCATTTTACAGATTCCCCAACCTCACTCGTGGCTTCATTTTAGCATTTAATTCAATTCCCAATCTCATTCGGGCATGAAATATCAAATAAGCACATTACATATGTGAAAAGATGAATAATTTTTTTTTTTTTTTTACCCCGACCGGGACTCGAACCTAGGACTTATGATTACTAAGTCAAGGCGCTACCACTACACCACAGAAGGTTAAAAGGAACCCAACCTTATAGCTTATATCTGCTATACTTGGGAATGAACGCATTCTAACTGAATGCCACTATGTTCATTTTACAGATTCCCCAACCTCACTCGTGGCTTCATTTTAGCATTTAATTCAATTCCCAATCTCATTCGGGCATGAAATATCAAATAAGCACATTACATATGTGAAAAGATGAATAATTTTTTTACCCCGACCGGGACTCGAACCTAGGACTTATGATTACTAAGTCAAGGCGCTACCACTACACCACAGAAGGTTAAAAGGAACCCAACCTTATAGCTTATATCTGCTATACTTGGGAATGAACGCATTCTAACTGAATGCCACTATGTTCATTTTACAGATTCCCCAACCTCACTCGTGGCTTCATTTTAGCATTTAATTCAATTCCCAATCTCATTCGGGCATGAAATATCAAATAAGCACATTACATATGTGAAAAGATGAATAATTTTTTTTTACCCCGACCGGGACTCGAACCTAGGACTTATGATTACTAAGTCAAGGCGCTACCACTACACCACAGAAGGTTAAAAGGAACCCAACCTTATAGCTTATATCTGCTATACTTGGGAATGAACGCATTCTAACTGAATGCCACTATGTTCATTTTACAGATTCCCCAACCTCACTCGTGGCTTCATTTTAGCATTTAATTCAATTCCCAATCTCATTCGGGCATGAAATATCAAATAAGCACATTACATATGTGAAAAGATGAATAATTTTTTTACCCCGACCGGGACTCGAACCTAGGACTTATGATTACTAAGTCAAGGCGCTACCACTACACCACAGAAGGTTAAAAGGAACCCAACCTTATAGCTTATATCTGCTATACTTGGGAATGAACGCATTCTAACTGAATGCCACTATGTTCATTTTACAGATTCCCCAACCTCACTCGTGGCTTCATTTTAGCATTTAATTCAATTCCCAATCTCATTCGGGCATGAAATATCAAATAAGCACATTACATATGTGAAAAGATGAATAATTTTTTTTACCCCGACCGGGACTCGAACCTAGGACTTATGATTACTAAGTCAAGGCGCTACCACTACACCACAGAAGGTTAAAAGGTGTAGTGGTAGCGCCTTGACTTAGTAATCATAAGTCCTAGGTTCGAGTCCCGGTCGGGGTAAAAAAATTATTCATCTTTTCACATATGTAATGTGCTTATTTGATATTTCATGCCCGAATGAGATTGGGAATTGAATTAAATGCTAAAATGAAGCCACGAGTGAGGTTGGGGAATCTGTAAAATGAACATAGTGGCATTCAGTTAGAATGCGTTCATTCCCAAGTATAGCAGATATAAGCTATAAGGTTGGGTTCCTTTTAACCTTCTGTGGTGTAGTGGTAGCGCCTTGACTTAGTAATCATAAGTCCTAGGTTCGAGTCCCGGTCGGGGTAAAAAAATTATTCATCTTTTCACATATGTAATGTGCTTATTTGATATTTCATGCCCGAATGAGATTGGGAATTGAATTAAATGCTAAAATGAAGCCACGAGTGAGGTTGGGGAATCTGTAAAATGAACATAGTGGCATTCAGTTAGAATGCGTTCATTCCCAAGTATAGCAGATATAAGCTATAAGGTTGGGTTCCTTTTAACCTTCTGTGGTGTAGTGGTAGCGCCTTGACTTAGTAATCATAAGTCCTAGGTTCGAGTCCCGGTCGGGGTAAAAAAATTATTCATCTTTTCACATATGTAATGTGCTTATTTGATATTTCATGCCCGAATGAGATTGGGAATTGAATTAAATGCTAAAAAGAAGCCACGAGTGAGGTTGGGGAATCTGTAAAATGAACATAGTGGCATTCAGTTAGAATGCGTTCATTCCCAAGTATAGCAGATATAAGCTATAAGGTTGGGTTCCTTTTAACCTTCTGTGGTGTAGTGGTAGCGCCTTGACTTAGTAATCATAAGTCCTAGGTTCGAGTCCCGGTCGGGGTAAAAAAATTATTCATCTTTTCACATATGTAATGTGCTTATTTGATATTTCATGCCCGAATGAGATTGGGAATTGAATTAAATGCTAAAATGAAGCCACGAGTGAGGTTGGGGAATCTGTAAAATGAACATAGTGGCATTCAGTTAGAATGCGTTCATTCCCAAGTATAGCAGATATAAGCTATAAGGTTGGGTTCCTTTTAACCTTCTGTGGTGTAGTGGTAGCGCCTTGACTTAGTAATCATAAGTCCTAGGTTCGAGTCCCGGTCGGGGTAAAAAAATTATTCATCTTTTCACATATGTAATGTGCTTATTTGATATTTCATGCCCGAATGAGATTGGGAATTGAATTAAATGCTAAAATGAAGCCACGAGTGAGGTTGGGGAATCTGTAAAATGAACAT
>JAXCGZ010008498.1:20000-33241 GCA_037179515.1 Halocaridina rubra
CAACTGCTATCATACCCGAGATTCTTTTTAGGTGCGGTTGTGGCAACACGACAAAAGGTCCTTCCCCATTTGTCCTGTTGATGACCCAAGCAGGGTGAGGGGGGTATTGTGGCCTCACTCTATCCCCAAGGAGCTTAGAGGAGTCACCGAGGTTTATTAGCTTCTTGTGAATATGTGCTCTGACTCGGCTACCTCATTACAAGGGGGATTGTGGCTCTTGTACGCATACATGCACACGCATATATATATATATATATATATATATATATATATATATATATATATATATATATATATATATATATATATATATATATATATATATATATATATATATATATTGACAGATAGATAGAGATAGATAAATATTTTTGCATACATACATATCTACATACATACATACATACATGCATACATACATATAAGTAACTTCCTGTTTTCTAATCAATAACATCATTATAACTTTCGTTAGGTCAGGGTCAGCAAATACAGTAAAAATATAGGAAAAGATAAAAAAAAAACTTACCTTCAGGAACCTGTTAATGTAGTCTGCTTTGTAACAGTGTTTGCGGTTACTTGAGGGTATAATCAGTGTAATTCTGTTTCGCTCATTCGGTGAGAAAAATAACATAGCTTTGATATTATGATATTGCAGTTTACATCGTAATATATATATATATATATATATATATATATATATATATATATATATATATATATATATATATATATTAAATATTAAATGTAATTTTTGTCTATCATTCTTATCAATGCTTTCTTTTAATCCATGCTGTATTATGATAAGACCTCTGGGATATTATTATTATTATTACTATTATTATTATTATTATTATTATTATTATTATTATTATTATTATTATTATTATTATAACTTAAATGCATTTATATTGTGGTTAGAGTACTACAAAATAAACTGAAATTGAATTCAATAATGGATACTCAGTAGTAGTAGTAGTAGTAGTAGTAGTGAGAGAGAGAGAGAGAGAGAGAGAGAGAGAGAGAGAGAGAGAGAGAGAGAGAGAGAGAGAGAGAGAGAGAGAGAGAGAGAGAGAGAGAGAGAGAGAGAGAGAGAGAGAGAGAGAGAGAGAGAGAGAGCGCCAGCCACACCTCTTAGTATCTCCCCAAGCAAACGTGATGTTTGCCTCCTCCTCAGACCTTTTCTGTCACCTATTGTTATTATAATTATGATAATTAGTATTATATGAACCCTTGCCTTCAAGAGGATTATGTCGTTTTATGTGTTATAATTACTATGATTATTGATAATAATTACGTTTTTCTTTTCTCTTGGCAAGGCCATTGGAATGAAGAGAAAAAAATGATTCGTATTGCTGTTTTTTTCCTAATATGATGACGTCATGTTCATTGCTTTATTAGTATTGCTTTGGGTAATGTTTTTTTTATTGGTGCCTTAAGTGCAGACGAATGAAATATTGTGACGAAATTCTCTGACAAGTTGTTGTTGTTGTTCCGGTTTTACGTCACGGACTCCCTTTTCTACTAAGGGCTAGGACGGTTGTCTTCTTGCGAAGGACTTGTTTTGGCAGATGTAATCGTTACCCTGAGTGCATGTCCTTGCTAACCTCAGACCGTGACGGAACACCCCCTATTTTATAGTCTCGTACTAGTTTGCGTGCATATCCAAGAGTTCAGTAAAAGGGGGCTACTCATGTTTGAACCCACCGCTGAGCTCTAGGAAGTGCATCCAGGTTTAATTCCCCAGCTCCAAACCAGTCTTATTTCACTCGCATTCGAATGAGGATTAATAGTGTCATATACAATGGCAGAACAGAGATATTGAGAACAAGTAGGGCTGTCTTGAATACGGGCATCTAACGACTCTGTTTGACAGGATTCCCTCACATAGAGAAGTGATCGAGGTATTTTCGGCCTGTGATGAATGTGTGCTTTGACTCTGCCACCCCCTGATTCTTAGTATGTAACTAAAAGTAAACACATTTCCATGAAAAAAAAAAAACTTCGTCAGAGGTTCTTTGTTGGGGATAAGCATTAGAAAATAACAGTAGCCTTCCCCTTGTCGTAGACCCTGGAAAGGCGCAGTAAGTACACCGTTAAATATGTTAAGTTAATAGTAGAACAGTACCTTCTCGAGAAAGAGATTTATGCTGAATGGCAATGGTAGCCATTTATGTAATTCTTAAATTTATTCCGTTGTTTGGCGTGGTCAATTTAAAGCTATTCACGTATAAACTCCGCCTTGCTTTCGTTAGTTTAAAGGTGCCAGAACAGTGACCTCCCTTCTCTTATGACCTACCTGTCAGTCGGTATTGGGCTAAGGAGAGGAGTATTGGAGAGGCATGAGGAGAAACGACACACTCATTTTGATTTTTATTACTGTATGATTTGGTATCATTTTAGCTCTTAATTTATCTTTCATAATCAAGGTTAATGGTTTTAACTTATTGAGTAATTTTTGTCAGTGTTGCCAGTCTCCCTTATAGCACTAAATGTTTGCCCTGATTTAATCATTGATGCCGATTCGACCTATTATTGGAGTTGCCAGTTTGTCTTTTTATCAGTGTTGCCTTTCTAGCCTTATTCTTCCAATGGCTATTATTTTCACTGTTGCCAGTCTTGCTCATATCATGCAGATTTTATCAGTATTGCCAATCTGCTCGTTGTCCGTGTTACCATTCTTGCTTATCAGGATCACTGTTATTAGTATTCCCAGTCTGCCCTTTTAAAAGTATTGCCAGTGTCACATTTATCCTACCAATGTCTGCACTTCTATCATTGTTGCAAATATACCTTAGTAGCAGTGTTGCCAATCTCGTTTATCAGTGAAAATATGGAGTCACGATTTTGCCTTTTATATATTGACGTTCATTTATTAAGCTGTACAATGTAGCCCCCAGGTAGCCTGGGGCTATTGTGAGTACTTAATCGTGACTTAGTGAAGGTGGTTGACATATATTTATATAAATTGATATATTGTGTTTGTGTGTATATGGTTACTTTCTTTTTTTTTATTCTTTTCTCTGTTTTTTCTGTTTCCTAGGTTTTTACTCTTCTTCTTCTTCTTCTTCTTCTTCTTCTTCTTCTTCTTCTTCTTCTTCTTCTTCTTCTTCTTCTTCTTCTTTTACTTTTTTAAATTTCCCCTTCTCCTCCTCCATCTGCATTTATCTTCGTTTTAATGTCTTCTTACTCATTGTTAATATTTTTTTTTATTAGACCAGTAACTGTACAAGGGGACATATGTATGTAGGCACGCCCTTTGCTATATATATATATATGCTCCACAATATGTGTTTTGTAGTCTTAGCACACACGTGCATATATATATATATATATAATATATATATATATATATATATATAATATATATATATATATATATATATATATATATATAATATATATGCTCATTCATATAACCTTATATTCCTGCATATGTATATGCTCATATATATAACCCTATATTCTTGCATATATATATATATATATATATATATATTATATATATATATATATATATATATATATATATATATATATATATATATATATATGCATTCCCTTGCATGCACGCAAAAGTTCATGCATTCATACTTAAATTCATAAATTCTTGCATACTCATACTCGCATTTACATAGTCATACTTAGTGGCAGAGCTTGCGAGTCGGGAAGTGATTAAACTGGCACTTGCGACTTCGATCCTGCCTTGGGGCGTTAGGAAGGGCATTCATCCTGTCTGTGTCCAACTCCATCCAAATGGGTGCTAAGTGCGATGCAAAACGAAAAAAAATTATATATATATATATATATATATATATATATATATATATATATATATATATATATATATATATATGAACACGCACACTTTCGTATATAAGTATAGATGAATACACTCATAGTTACATACATACGTATGTACTTACTTGCATATGTACGTACATGCGTATGTGCTTGCATATGCACGTACATGCGTATGTACTTACTTGCATATGTACGTACATACGTATGTACTTACTTTCATATATACGTGCATACGTATGTACTTACTTGCATATATACGTACATACATCCTTGCCATTCTCAGATAAGAGTTTTTCTCACATCAATAATAATTCCATATGACGCATTCCCTCTAAATTCCAGTAATAATTTCAGATGCCATTTTTTTCCCCCGGAATTCCTCAATTAATGGTCTCATTCCCTGTCGTTTCTCCTTTGTCAAGCATATGTTCTCCCTTCCATCATAGAAGACGTCTTGCTTCCGTTGTAATGTTCAATGAGGCTTTGATTTATTGAATCTGAACTGGCGGTTACACATGTCGAAGCGGGGGGGGGGACGTCGGTGGTGGGGAATACACTTGTCGAAATGGGGGAGGAGGACTTCGGTGGCCGGGGTTACACTTGTCGAAATGGGGGAGGAGGACTTCGGTGGCCGGGGCTACACTTGTCGAAATGGGGGAGAAGGCCAGTTGCAGGGTTTACACTTGTCGAAATGGGGGAGGAGGACGTCGGTGGCGGCAATACACTTGTCGAAATGGGGGAGAAGGCCAGTTGCGGGGTTTACACTTGTCGAAATGGGGGAGGAGGACTTCGGTGGCCGGGGTTACACTTGTCGAAATGGGGGAGAAGGACTTCTGGAGCGGGGTGGGTGGGGTGAAATTTGTCGAAATGGGGAAGGAGCTCGTCGGAAACGGGCTACACTTGACAGAGTGGGGACAGACTTACATAGTGGTGTCCAATACAGGTGTTGATAATGACGATATTTTTATTATTTATTTATTTACATATTTATTTGTCTTTATTTTTATCCTTATTTAAGGACAATGATGATCACCCTTGACCCAAGTTGATGAGAGAAATGGCTATCTCCTTAGATGTTGGCTTTATTGACGTTTCGTTTTGGATTCGGTTTTACGTCACGCACTCCCTTTCTACCAAGGGCTAGGACGGTTGCCTTCTTACGAAGGACTTGTTTTGGCAGATGTAATCGTTACCCTGAGTGTATGCCCTTATTTAACCTCAGTCCGTGACGGGGCGTTTACTTATAGCCTTATTTACTTGTTTATCTATAAACTCATTTACTTATTCAAGAACTATGGCAAAATATGACAAGGCAGGATACAGACATGATAGAGAGTGGTGGCTGTTCACTTTTATGGCGATAATTCTATTGTCTTCGCTTGACGTATTCATTTATCATGTTACTTATTTCCGGTATAATTTTACCTCTGTCGGAAAATGTGTTTTACCATGTGAATTCTCAAAGAAATTGTTCCACTATTGACATTACATATTCAAAGGTGTTGGAAGTCAAATAAAATTCATTATACCAATGACCTTAATACTATGATTATACAGTAAGTTTTTTTTTTTCTTAACATGCGCATTCTTGTAGGACTATGGACCACGGTAGCGCAGTATTTAGAACCCTCGGCTCGGAAAGTACCGAGTTCGCGCCCACCGCTGGGTGGTAGGAAGGATATCCAGACTTTATAGTTTCGCAGCTTCAACCTATGTCAACCCCCATTCGTGTGGCGATTTATAGTGACATAAAACTAAAAAAAAAAAAACTTTTAGTTATCCCGTAAGATATATATATATATATATATATATATATATAATATATATATATATATATATATATATATATATATATATATATATATATATATATATATATATATATATATATCTATATATATATATATATAATTTAATCTTTTCATTCCTACAGAAGCTGTTCCACCACTAACTCTAAATCTCCCAAGGTGTTGTAATGTCTATAGAAAATGCAGATATTATTTTGGTGATCATATATGGATCTCTATATACAAATTCTATAATCCCCTTTATAAAGGGGTGGCTGAGTCAAGGCAAAAATGACTCTGTGGGATGAAAATGCAAAAGAAAGTAATCTCATTTCCCATGCTCCTCCCCATTTAGTCGACTTTTGTGACACTAGAGGACACGGAGGAAGTATTATTGGCCCATTAGAGGGATTTGACGACACCCTGATCTCTAATGGTGTACTCATTAGCAAGCGAGTTCTTCTTTATCGGCAGTTATTTTTTTTTATCCAGGTTAGGGACCGTCTCCGAGTCGAGCAGGCTTGCTCTCCCAAAGGCTGGATATTTAGCACGAGTCTTATGGAGCTAATAACAGACTCCGCTATTGGCCAATCAAATTTCACACTTTTCCTAATGACAAATTCATCTATTCACGGTTTGTTTTTGTTTTTATATTCAAATAAAAACATTTAACAATTTTAGCTTATTGCTGGTAGAGTTCACTAGTTGGGAACCGACTAACGCGGGCTCGAGCCCACCGCAAGACTTTACGAAGGGCATCCAGCCTTAATGTCGAGGCTCAGCATGTGTTCACCCCCATACGAATGGGAACTAACTGAGATACATAAAACGAAGCATAAAACAGTGCGTTGACCAGTCAGTCTAACCTGATGAGAATTTCTCTGCGATACCCAAATGCAGTTTCTGGCATCAGTTCTTTTGCATAGAGTGTACAAGACTTTGTTTCTGTTTCATAAAAGTCGAATTTTGTTTATACAGAACACCAGGATGCGATTTTGGAAGCGCACTCCTATGTAATATGACTCAATGCTTTATAAGGTAGGGATAAAAGGAGCATACTGTGTTGCTTAATAAATAATTATGATACTGAGATCGCTGTTTGCATTCAGCTTTTAAGTACTTAATAATTATTGCCAGATATTGCTATTTACATTCAGATAGCGTTGATTTTATTTCCTCGCCTGTACATCATATATTTGACAGCTTATTTTACTACATTTCGTAGTGTAATTGGCTTCACCTGTGTATTGCCATTTCCATTTTTTACCTCATTAACAGATAAACACAATGAAGCTAAATGTGAATGCATATAAGAAGGCCAGTGTGGTATTTTTAGGGAGTCATAATAATTATGCAAATAAAGTGTTAAGTGGTTAGAACACAATAAAGTGGTTGAAGTGTTAAGTACAAGAAGTCTCCACATATGCCGCCTTTAATAGGTTTTCTGACGGTTTTATGAGCAAATAAAAACAGTGTTTCCTTCTTCTTCTTCTTCTACTTGTAAGTGGATTGGTGCAATGCTGATTTCTTTTGTCCTACACGTGAGTGGGAAAGTAGGTTAGTAGAAAACAGATATTTTTATGGAGATATTTTTTTTCATGTTTTATTGCTTTTGTTTTCTATGTATTTCGTATTGGTATATTTTCTTGGTAGAAGTTGTTGTTTTTTCTTATGTTTGTATGGGCTTAACGGTGGGGATAAACCAGTCGCTGCTGGCAGGCCTCACGGCAGATGACCCTTACCCATTTACCCTGTAAATGACTCAAGCAGGGTGGTTAGAGGGGAATTATGGCAGCCTTATATCCATAAAGAGCTAAAAGGAGTGATTGGGGTGTGTTGGTTTCTGGTGGATGTTCGTGGTTTGACTTGGCCACCCCTCAAGGGGAATTTTGGCCATTGTATATGTATGTATGTAGTATTTTGTTGTGTATTCTACTTTTGTTTACGTTTTGTATTTTTTACTTCTATTTTAAGGGGTCTACGGATATATACCTTACGAGGTGGAAATTTTATGTAGGTTCAGTCACCCCCAAAAAGTAAAATATACCCCACAGTGAAACGTCATTGTTGAACTGGCAATTAGTAACTTAATATAATTTATTAAGTTACTTTATACATACATACATACATACATACATACATACTTATTCGTACATTCATGCAACAGAAGACAATTCGCCCCAATCACATTCTTAGTTTCTTGGGAATATAAGGGTGGCACAGATCCCCCCTTCACCACACTGCTGTGAGGAATGATAGCCGTATCTGATTACCCCCACCACTGTGGTAAATGCAAATGAAAGTATTTTAGAAAAATATATGAATAGCAAAAAGGGTGGACGCTGACATGTTGGAGCTGGGGAATGTAAGGATGAATGACCCTCTTAGCACTGCATGGCGTTAGGAGGGCCATCCAATCTAAATTCCTCATCTCCATCATGTCTATTTCCACCTCTATTCTAATGGGAACTAGTTATGACTTATAAAACAGTGGATACATATACTTGAATAGCACTAAGTACCTTCATCATTAATGATGCCATATGCATGGCTTTTTTACTAATTTATTTATTTATATAATTATTTTCTTATGCAATTATTTTTATTCTGTACAGAGTCCACTCTGTTCAGACATTTATCATCGTGTGCTGCTGTACATTATCACAAGTAGTAGTAATTTTAATTAGTTTTTCATTCCCCATTTTTTGTGATCTGTTAATCTGAATGATTGCAAAGGCTATGCGATGAAACGGTGGGGATCAACCAGCTGCGGCTGCCGGTCTCATGTTTCTTGCCCAGTTATCCTGTGGACGACCCATGCAGGATGACTGGGAGAAATTGTTGCAGCACTTCATCTCCAAGGGACTAAGTGGAGTGATCGAGATATATTTGGTTCTGGTGACTATGTGTGCTTTTGTCTCTGCTACCTCCCTTACATGGGGGGACTGCGACCATTGTGAATGCTTTATGAATGATATTTTACATACACCCTGTGCAAGGCTTTGAACACCTTCATTTTGAAGTTAGAATATTAAGAGCCTTGCACGAACGAGAAGAAAGCAAACATGGTCACATGTGTACCAGCACGCACATCTACTCTTAGATTCACCCCAGATAGGAACAAATATGGTGGTAAGCAACTTTGGAAATTATAATTTTGCCACGCCTCAAATGAGATGGTGGTGGTGGTGCACTTACCTGTAAAGGAAAAGAGAGAGAGAGAGAGAGAGAGAGAGAGAGAGAGAGAGAGAGAGAGAGAGAGAGAGAGAGAGAGAGAGAGAGAGAGAGAGAGAGAGAGAGAGAGAGAGAGAGAGAGAGAGAGATTCACCATGATCTTCAAGAAAGCCACATTGCATTGTTTTGTGTTCTTCTAATTGCTACCGTTATTGGTAATTGGAAGGGATTTCTTTTGCACACATTTGTCTTGTATGAATGTGTTAATAACTCCAAACTATTTATGTAGAGATTTCTTCTCAGTAAATGCAAGATGGAACCTTTTGGACATTTTGATCTACTTCAAAACACAGAGACTTTAACCATTTCCCTCATTGGGTTCCACATTGCCCTTGCGTTTGCTCCTTTCTTATTGTAAAGGGGGGTTTACATGGTCAAACGGTTCGTCAAACGCGGTTCGACAGAGAAGTGTGTGAAGTGATGTTCGAACGTGTGAACGGGGTAATTGGTTGTCGAACACGTTCCGTGTTCGACAACCAAATACCCCGTTCACACGTTCGAACGTCACTTCACACACACTTGTCTGTCGAACCGCGTTCGACGAACCGTTTGACCGTGTAAACCCCCCTTTAAGCTACGTTTTGAACGTTTTTTCTTTCCATAACATATTCTTGATATCTGCCCATGCATCTTCTTGAATATGTTAAGAAATTACAGTAAACTATAAGGTAGCTCTTAACCCATGCTAAGCTGACCTAACCAAACCTAATGATTTTACTCCCTTTCATGTGTCACATTTAGCCCCCATGCGAATGGGGTTAGACCCATGGTTTCCCTTCCCTATCACCAAGCGGTGGGATCGAAGCCTCGTAAGTACCCTCCTAACACGTGCACCCCACCGCTGAGGTGCCGCGGCCCCCTAGCGTTGAAAAGTGCTTCAAAATGAGATCTTACAAGTTCATGTTTTATATAGTGTATTCAATAAGAACAGTCTCTGGAGCTAATAGAAGAACGCATGGATTTATTTCATTCATAAAAATGGGTTTACCTGTCAGTGACATCCTTATACAATATAGGTTACACATATGTTTAGGTTGTTGAGTCAATGGGCCTTCAGAATGTTAAGCTTGCAGTGATATGTCTTTATACATTAGACTTTGGTGCTGAGTTGTTGTTTTTTTTTTAATTATGGAAGAATTATGCCAGTATTGCAATATTGTTTTGTACCAATTTATACATTTTCTCATTTTTTTATCTTCTTCTCTTTTTTATTACAATACTGAGTTCTACCATTTTATACAGTGTGATTTTTTTTTCTCTTTTCTCTTTTTCCGTTTCCTCACCGAGTTGCTTCCTCTGCTGGAACCATCTGGTTTATAGCCTTTGACTTTCTCCAGCTGGACTTGTTGCTTGGAATATAATAATAATAATAATAATAATAATAATAATAATAATAATAATAATAATAATAATAATAATAATAATAATAATAATAGCTTCTCTTTGTTACGAAAATATGTGTTATTAGAAGTTAATTATGAATAAATAAGTTATAAAAAAAAATTCTTCAAAACATGAATTTATTCATAGAAATGGGTTCACCTTGTCAGAGATAGAAACAGATTACAAATATAAGAAAGTTTTCTTTTAAGGGCACGAAATGCGTTCATTTCCATATAACCATTACTTAATTGGAAGGGGACCGTGACATCCCTGCGTTCGATCATACCGTGGTGCGTTAGGAAGACCATCCAACTTTAATTCTCCAACTCCAACCTGTCTGTGTTCACTCATATTCAAATCGGGGTTAATAGTGACATAACACGGAAAAAAATAGTGTTTCCTTCATAGGATTTCATTCTCAAAGAGATCCTCAGATAGTATATTTTGCAAATCTTTTGAAATTAAGGTTTGGGATGACGATACAACAGTGTTTTCTTAGAGGATAAAGTCCTATAGGGAAATAATTAAGTAACTGTTTTTAAGAGCCATTCACTGAACCATAAAACTCGGGTCATTTTGTCAAAGACAGACCATATGCACCTCTTCATGCATCACAATTAATCCCTATCCGAATAGGGGTTGACACAGACATGCTAGAGCTTGGGTATTAAATCTGGATGTCCTTCCTAACGCCCCATGTTAGGGTTCGAACACGATTTAGTCAGTTTCCAACTCGATGTCTTTAACCACTGCGCTACCGCACCCTGCAATTTGTTTCAGTCATCTGTGAGCTTGAAATCTGTGCCATTTAGGGAAATTGTCACCGTTACGAAGGAGCCTAATGGCAGTCGCTTAGAGTATGTCATTTTATTATGTAAATTATAGAGTATGCGCCTTACCTGTACGAACATATGGATGGCACCGTCATAAAACGCATCCTTAAGTCACATGGACTCGCATAAAAAGAAATATTAATGCTTATTGTCCTTATTCTGGCGTTGAGAGTTTGAGAGATTTAACTTCGTAAAGAGTGGTTTCAGAATTTAGTCAGGCGCACATGTAGTGTCATTTGAAGGAAAAGAAAAGATACATTTGACCCCATTTTGGATATATATATATATATATATATATATATATATATAAATATATATATATATATATATATATATATATATATATATATATATATATATATATATATATATATATATATATATTAGAAGTATATTTTATACCGTCAGCATATCCATGTTCACATTGGGCCGCTTTTTTTCATGAGGCTCTTGGAGATAAGTCTTTGGTTTTAGCTCACGAAGGATGTCCTTCCTGACACCAGCCGTCATTGATCCGGACTTGGGACTACTTGGAACCGGCACCTTGTTCAGCTAACGCGCTCCACCGTAGTCTCATAACATTCACATCTCCGCCTTTTGGTACTGTGACCTTAGAAGCTACCGGAAAGCACAAAATACTGAGCAATGATAAATATGAGTTTGAAGGTCAAAAATCTTGGGAGTTCTTTAGACCTGTCTGCAAGCGTGCAAAGTACCGTCAACTTACTTTTCGTGATTTAAGAGGTATTGTTTCCATGCTTCCTCACAACCTGCGGCAACATTTAGCTGAAAATCTTCTTTCTTCGGCTTCGTTTATGAGTTGCTCATAAGACATTATGATACGTCTCCTAGCTATCTATTATCTGTTTCTTATCTTTATTATCTACTTATCCATGCCTCGAAGCTGTTTCTTATCTAAGTAGTCATCTATCTATCTTAACCTGTTTTATCTGTATTCCTTATAAATTAGGAGTCTGTCTTGCTATCTATGTTGAAATCGTTTGTCTCTGCCAATATCAGGACGAGCACACACACACAGCACACACACGACACACACACACACACACACACACACACACACACACACACACACACACACACACACACGCACGCACGCACGCACGCACGCACGCACGCACGCACGCACGCACGCACGACACACACACACACACACACACACACACACACACACACACACACACACACACATATATATATATATGTATATGGTGTGTGTGTGTGTGTGTGTGTGTGTGTGCGCGCGCGCGCCTGGATGTTGTAGGCATGTGTGTATATGTGTATTTTCTAAAGAATGAAAGATTGAATCTGAAATTTACCACTAATTCTTCTGTCAGATTTTATCGGGCAAGTATTGATTGATTTAATTCTACTTCTTATAATGACTATGCTTCGTTGAAGCGTGTGTTTGGAGAACTAGTCTGTGCGTGCATGCATTTATGTGATTATTTTTGCGCAAGTGTGTGTTTTTGCGTGCTAGTTTGAGCAGTATAATTCCTCTTCTGTTTTGTACTTATCTCCAAGCATAGAGATATCTTTTGTTTTATGATTATGAGAATAGTATTTTTTAAGTTTTTTTTCATTGAGTTTATATGGATTTGTGTCAGGTTATGTTTGGGCTTCTTACATGATTTTTTTTTTTATAAATGTTCTTGATCGTAGATTCTAGCAATCGTTTTGTTCAGGGAATTTTTTCTTAATATCTTGATAATATATATGAATAAGAAAACAAGAAGATCACCTATTTAAAGGAGAATGAACAGAAAAATAAAGCACAAGAAGGAGACGAAAATGAAGAAGCAGAAGCTATGTAAGAGAATGAGCATGCAAAGAAAAGAAAAAAAGGTATGAAAAAAAAGAAGAAAAGACATTCTTGCAAGAGGCGGAAAGGAAGAAAAAGAGAAGAAACCAACACAAGATGCAGAAGAAGAAGAGGACGAAAAAAAAAAAGATGAAAGGTGAGCATTGAAAGAGAATTAAAACAAAAAAGAATAAGAAACGCGGAAAGAAAAGACATATTCTTACAAGAGGCAGAATTAAATAGAGAGAGAGAGAGAGAGAGAGAGAGAGAGAGAGAGAGAGAGAGAGAGAGAGAGAGAGAGAGAGAGAGAGAGAGAGAAGTAACCAGGACAAGGACCAGAGGCGAAAAAACAAAGGACTGTGCAAAATGCACTTTCAAAACGTG
>JAXCGZ010008499.1:2500-25000 GCA_037179515.1 Halocaridina rubra
GTCAGACATAATATTGAGATTTAATTATACCTCCAAATATCTCATTTTATTCATTTAAATGAAAATGAACCTTAGGACAACTATTAATTGGGGTTAGTATGCTCTGAATACTGAAATTTCCATTTACTTGGAAAGCAACTACGAGAAAATGTCTATAGATGCGAATATGTTTTAATTGTACTGTCAAAGCTCAATTTATTCCGCTTTAATTAAAAATGAGCCTTATGAATACCATCAGTAGATGCCAGTATGTTTCAATTCTACTGCCAAAACTCAATTTTTCTGCTTTAATTAAAAATGAGCCTTATGAATACCATCAGCAGATGCCATTATGCTTTAATTCTACAGCAAAAACTCATTTTTTTCCGTTTTAATTAAAAATGAGTCTTTAGAATTCTATTACTAGATGCCATTATACTTAAATCTTATTTCCATAAATCGATATTTCCCATTTAGTGAAAATGGCCCTTATTGATACTATTAATACATGTAATTATGGTTTAATATTATATCCAAAACTCGAGTTTTCCCATATAAATAAAAATGAACTTTATGAATTCAATCAATAGCTGACATTATTCTTTGTCCACTTTGAGTGAGAGAGACCCTAGAGGATATTGTCAAAAAGTGATAATTGAGTAATAAAACTGTCCTCATCAGGCTTGGGCACGAAGAAAACAAAGACAGAGAAATAAAGATGGAGTGTTGTGACTTGTCAGATGTGACGGTATAATAAGAGATGCTTAACAAATATCTAAGAATATTCGGTGTTTGATGTAGGCATGAAAAACCACCGTAACTGAAGGAGGACTTAATATCGAAATCTCATGAATAGTTCTATTTAAGTCCAAAAGACCCTTAAGCCGTAGTATCGCAACAGGTAGTTGGTGTCATGGGCCAACCTACTATATGTAGATGTGTAAAGACTATCTATGAAATTCAGTGTTGATGTAGGCATAGAAAAAAAAACCGTAACAGAAGTAAAACTTATCATCGAAACGTCCTGATCAGTCCTATTTAAATTAAGAAAAAATAAAAAAAAGCCTTTAGCTGTAGTATCGCAACGGGCGGCTGTTGTCATGGACCAAACTATAACATATAAAAAAATCCGAAGATGTAACAGTTTCACCAATTCATACATAATCGAGTACACGGAGGCCAAAGTAGTGGCTTATATCATCTTGCTAACTTCCGTCAACTCAGCAGGCATGATGAGTACCCAACAAGAAACTGCAACGGAGGGGATTTCCGTCAGTATCCGCGTCCCACCACATTCAGTCGACTTTTACGACAGGTAGGAAAACACTAAGAAGATATTCTTTTCTCCCTCATTGGGAATACACACACACACACACACACACACACATATATATATATATAAATATATATATATATATATATATATATATATATATATATATATATATATATATATATATATATATATATATATATATATATATATACACTCAGGGTAACGATTACATCTGCCAAAACAAGTCCTTCGTAAGAAGGCAACCGTCCTAGCCCTTAGTAGAAGAGGGAGTTCGTGACGTAATACCGAATCCATATATATATATATATATATATATATATATATATATATATATATATATATATATATATATATATATATATATATATATATATCAGTATGAAATACAACGAATCAAAATCAATAATAATAATAATAATAATAATAATAATAATTATTATTATTATTATTATTATTATTATTATAAAATAATAATAATAATAATAATAATAATAATAATAATAATAATAATAAGAAGAAGAAGAAGAAAAATAAATAAATAAATAAATATATAAAAAATTACATAAGACGCATCAAGGTAAAACCCAAAAGTGCGCGCATGCCTCAAAAAGGAAAGCCCATTTGTAAAAAAGGTCAAAACGATTTCAAAAAAATAATATATATATCAGTAAAATGTCGAATATGGCGCTTTATGCCAATTATGGAAATGGCGACCAATCATATTCCCGGAAAGTCGAAAAGGTCAGTCGGATACCCAATCAGAAGACAGATAAAAGGTCATTGAACGTTACAAGAAAAGTACAGGAAAGCTCAGAGAGAGAGAGAGAGAGAGAGAGAGAGAGAGAGAGTAGGTCATATAGGTATATGGAAGGACAGAAAGATTAACAGACAAAAATAAATATATAAATAGAAAAAGTACGACATCAAGACGGGCAAAACACACTAAATCAGAGATGGGGAATATTGTGTCTTGTCAGATGTGAATGGATAATAAAAGATGCGTGACGAATACACCAGAATATTCGGTGTGGATTTATGTATGACCCGCGTCAAATCTTTCACTATAATCTCCATTCTCGATTCTGTTCCAGATTAGGAATCTACTCCTACCGTGAAATTAGCACACCTATTGCAAGCCTCAAGGCTCATGGCTCAGGCTGTAGCGTCCGCGACTTTAAGGCGTCAGGGCGAGGGTTCGCGCCCCGTCACGGTCTGAGGTTAGCAAGGGCATGCACTCAGGGTAACAATTACATCTACCAAAACAAGTCCTTTGCAAGAAGGCAACCGTCCTAGCCCTTGGTAGAAAAGGGAGTCCGTGACGTAAAACACGTTTTATTGCAAGCCTCAAGGACCTTATGGGTTGAAATTAAAAATAATATAGAAAGTCTAGTTGTAGGAGTAGTCTACAGACCACCTGATCTAGATAATATAGAGTCGCAAGTTATATACGATGAAATTTCTAAAGTGACCAGGTCAAATAGAGTTTGCATTGTAGGCGATTTTAATTTTAGACATATTAACTGGGAAACCATAACAGGTGATAGTAGCTCTAAGGAGTTTTTGGAAGTAGTAGAAGACAATTTCCTTTCTCAGCATGTACATGAAGCAACACGGGGGGTGAATACACTAGATTTAGTTCTTAGTAATAGAGAGAATATGGTTACAAATTTAGAAGTTGGTGAAAAATTGGGCAACAGTGACCATGATTCCATTAGATTTAACATAATTTTCAAGGAAACTATAAAGGAAAATAAGAATATTGTTCCAAACTTTAGAGCAGGAGATTTTGAGGGCTTAAAAACTAAATTATCTAATGAGGTATGGGAAGGGATTTCTGGGGTACAGATGTGGGTAGTTAATCCAGCAGGTCAGGTCGCAGGTAGCGGATTACCCCGAAATTTGGGTACCACATGCCAAGGATTATCACAAGATAAGATCAATACATTAAATTCTCTCACAGGAAAGAACAGCAGCCCGTCAGTTAATATAAATTTGGATGAGGAATATAACAATTTTGTCATGACTCTTAAGAATAGTCAGAGAGACTATATTCCCATGAAACATTGCAGATCAAGAAAAAATGACCCTAAATGGATGAACAATAGAATAAAGAATCTTATAGGTATTAAAAGAGGAATATACAGGAAACTAAAAAGAGGTGAAGAGCAGGTGAGGCAGCAATATATACAGTTAAACAGGGAAGTTAAAAAGATAGTTAGAGAGTCGAAAAGAAAATACGAAGTTCGAATAGCAGGAGAAGCTAAAGAAAATCCTAAAGGGTTTTATCAACATTATCAAACAAAATTTAAGGAAAAAGTCGGACCAATTGAAGTAGCCAATGGCCATATCACAGATGACGATAAAGTGATGTGTACATGTTTAAATGATTATTTCTTATCTGTATTTACAAATGAAAACTTGGAAAATATTCCGGAAGTAGAATCCATTTACAGAGACAGTCCCGATAATATACTTAGTTCAATAAATATTACGAGAGAGGAGGTAATAAAAGAAATAGATAAATTAAAGGCTCATAAATCTCCGGGACCTGATGGAATATATGCTAGAATATTAAAGGAATGCAAGGAAGAGCTTAGTTGTCCTCTAACTGCATTATTTAATAATTCAATAAAATTAGGATCGGTACCCATGGAGTGGAAATTGGCAGATGTGGTACCAATATTTAAAAAGGAGAACGTGTTAAAAAGAATAATTATAGGCCGGTAAGTTTAACGTCAACAGTGGGTAAGATTCTAGAATCCATAATTGCAAATAAAATAAGGGCACATCTAGAATTACACAGACTGATAAAACTTTCACAACACGGGTTTCTTAAGGGTTTTTCGTGCCTTACAAACTTACTGTCTTTTTATTCAGAAGTTTACGAGGCAGTAGATTGTGGCAAAGAATATGATACAATATATCTAGATTTTAGCAAAGCTTTTGATAGAGTTCCTCACAAAAGATTAGTTAAAAAGCTGGAAGCTCATGGTATAGGAGGAGCTGTGCTCAGATGGATCAAACAATGGTTAAAAGACAGAAAACAGAGGGTTTGCATAAATGGAGAGAAATCAGAGTGGGGCTCGGTTACAAGCGGGGTACCACAAGGCTCGGTACTGGGTCCTCTATTATTCATCGTATATCTAAATGATCTGGATTCGGATATCAGTAGTAACCTAAGTAAATTCGCAGACGACACTAAAATAGGTAGAACTATAAATGGAAAAGAAGACATTCATGCTTTACAGGAAGATCTAAATAGATTATCTGAATGGTCGGACAAATGGCAAATGGAATTTAATGTTGAAAAATGTAAAGTAGTTAAAATGGGTACTATAAAAGACAATACTAGTTATAAGCTAAATAACCATGAAATCATGAGTTCTCAGTGTGAAAGGGATTTGGGAGTTCTTGTGAGTAGTAGTCTTAAGCCAAGAGAGCAATGCACAGCAGTCAGAAATAAAGCAAACAGAATTTTAGGATTTATCTCAAGAAGCGTCAGCAATAGGACGGAAAAAGTTATTTTGCAGCTCTATCTTGCATTAGTTAGGCCCCATTTAGATTATGCTGTGCAATTCTGGTCACCCTATTATAGAATGGAAATTGAATCCTTGGAGAGAGTGCAACGAAGAATGACCAAGATGATACACAATATCAGAAATCTACCATATGAGGACAGATTAAAAAAACTTAATCTACATTCTCTAGAGAGGCGAAGAGTTAGGGGGATATGATTGAAGTGTATAAATGGTTTAAAGGGATTAACAAGGGAGATATTAATAAAGTTTTAAAAATTCATGATCAAACCAGAACTCGTAATAATGGATTTAAGCTTGATAAATTTAGGTTCAGAAGGGAAATTGGTAAAAATTGGTTTGGTAATAGAGTAGCTGATGCATGGAACAAGCTTCCTAGTATGATAGTAAATGCCAATACCTTAGACACCTTCAAATGTAGATTAGATAGACATATGACAGAGGTAGGGTGGGTATGAATAGGTTAGTGCTTATTAGAAAAATCATAAAAAGAAAAACAGAATAAATAAGTAGAGTAGAATAGAATAGGTTAGACATGCTGAAAATACAATTCAAAAATGGAGCTGCCTCGTGTGTGCCAGTAGGCATGTTGCAGTGTCCTCTATTCTTATGTTCTTATGTTCTTATGTTCTGACTTTGATGTTCTCTGCCTGAAGATCTATATCTCCACTACAATCACATTTCTTCTGCTGCGCTCCTGACGCCACTGACTTCGCATCTTACCTTAAGTCCTTGCTGTCTTCTCACCCACATGCTGAAGTTCTCTGCACTGGAGAATTTAGTGATCACGATGGTGAGTGTCTTTCGTCCCCTCACACCCATGACTTGGAGCAGATGATCAGACATCCTACACATATTCAAAAAACTGATCTATCGTCATCTCAGGGCCTAATCCTCACATATTTACAGCTTATCATGACTCTGACTAGTCTTTGGACCGGTCCTTTTTTTTTGCTGACTAAAATGCTCTTATTTTTGTACCTTGTACTAAAGCTGCTACTTTTTCTTCTTAAAATGCATTCTTGGTGCTAGGGTCGATGAGGGCAATTTTCTCTCTCTCTCTCTCTCTCTCTCTCTCTCTCTCTCTCTCTCTCTCTCTCTCTCTCTCTCTCTCTCTCTCTCGTAAGCGAATCAGCTTTTCCATTAGACTGCACAAAGGATAGCTTCAATTCAAGGGTGTTTATACAACAACTTTTAATCTTTCCTTTGCAAAGGGCAGCAATAATAATAATAATAATAATAATAATAATAATAATAATAATAATAATAATAATAATAGTAAAAATAATAATAGTAGTAGAAGTAGTGGCAATAATAATAATAATAATAATAATAATAATAATAATAATAATAATAATAATAATAATAATATAAAATTTTATAGCTAGTTCCCGATAAAAATGACTGAGGGGTGTATAGAAAACGGGAGATGGGCCAAACAGAAAACGAGGGTCATAAGATAAACAGTATGTCAAGCAATGACTCTACAGGGAGGGAGGGAGGGTACAAGGGAGAAAGTAAACAAGGTATATTATAACAAAAGAGTTACTGATTGCAATGCTCTGTATATACAGTACTCCAACATCTATTCTATGCATATGAACCGATGAATAATAATCGATAAATATGTTATACATGTATGTATGCATGTATGTATTTATGTATGTATGCATGCATGTATTTATGTATATATGTATGTAGATATAATTCAATTATAAAAAAGGGAATATTACAAATGGGAAAAAGCAAAAAAAAATAAAAAAAAATATGGCCCCCATTATCTTTCCCACTCCAAACAGGGGGGTGAGGGGGGGACAGAGCACAAAGAGAGCCAATTACCGGTAAGAGATGCATGAATAAGAGCAAGGCCACTAGAGAGAGAGAGAGAGAGAGAGAGAGAGAGAGAGAGAGAGAGAGAGAGAGAGAGAGAGCAAATGGGCACAAACTTTCTTTATATCTGCGTGGTTCACTGTCCGTCAAATCAACATATTATTTGAGTACACACCTTTATGTGCTGTGGAGTCAGTGGTCGAACAGCATATATGCACATAGATGCTATATGTGCAGTTCTAGTAGACGGAAAATAAAATATAATAATATTTATAGTCTCCAGATCAGTGTTACCAGATTTTTTTAATTCACAAGAATTAAAGTTTTCTGCTCAACACATAATAATAATAATAATAATAAAAATAATAATAATAATAATAATAATAATAATAATAATAATAATAATAATAATAATGCGGATGATATTTATAATGATGATGATGATGATATAATAATAAAAAAAGCAAATTAGAAGTTTTCAAAATTATTAGCATATTCCCCATAGGCCCATCATTAGAATAATTCATTAAACCTAAAACAATCCTAATTAACAGATTAATTAAGGTAATTAACAAGTCATCTTCTAATGAGAATAATAACGAGCAAGAGATAGATAGATAAATAGATAGATAGATAGATAGATAGATAGATAGAGAGAGAGAGAGAGAGAGAGAGAGAGAGAGAGAGAGAGAGAGAGAGAGAGAGAGAGAGAGAGAGAGGACAAATATTGTGGATCCGGTCTATAGCGTCGAACTTAGAACCATTTCAACTTGAGAGGGTAGTTTAAATTATAACTATTTTTACTGTTACAAACAATTAATAGAAATTAGGTATATTTTAATAGCACAAAAGTCGCCTTTTTAAGAAAAATAATCCTATTTCTACATACATACATACATACATACACACATATACATACATGCATACATACACACATACATAGGTATGCATATACTCATTCAAACCACGTGCAATATTAAATAGCAATCTTTATATATATATATATATATATATATATATATATATATATATATATATATATATATATATATATATATATATATATGTCGTAAGGCTTTTCACATAGATGCCAAGAGCCGCTAGAGGGCAGAGTGCGCACTCGAAAACCCACCTATTCAGAGGACAGCATACCGAGAGAATGTTAGTTAGGAGTTAGATCTTGCCGGGGGCAGAACTACACGATCTAGATAGAAGTCTCCCACTAAGGGGGCAGGAACTGTGAACTGTGTTAGTGGGAAACTGTGACTTGTTTAGGTGAAATGGGAGCTTTGAGGCATAGAGGAATCATGTAGCTTCTGAATAAATTAAGTATAAAGTTCTTAGAATATCTGTTATCACCTTGCATGCTGTAGTTCTTGCCTGATAAGAAAAACGATGATACGACATCTGGTGGCAGCTCAGAACAAATCCACGCCATTGTTACAGCAAAGAAACAAGAAAAAAGTAATATTAAGGCATCTCTGAAAGCAATGTCCTCGGTAGAAAAGATTCGTCGCATGAAGAAATTTCTAGACGCTCACAGGCAAGCGACGCCAAGAAAAGCTCCTCAGGCTCTGACCATGCTCACAGTATCGAGAAACCTGAGCCAGCCACCCCTCTCCCCCGTCCCCATATAGGCAAGGTCCCCCGCAGTAAGAATTGTTCCATGCATTTTGACTCAAAAGAAAATGTACTGGAATTTTGTTCACAAAGACTGAGAAACATCAGCTGGGAGAAAGATTCTGCGCCCCCATTGTATATCACTGTGCGCCGCACTGTGAATGGGGCTTTGAGAGAAAATGCCCCTACCAGGCGTTATTTGTTGCAGGATCCAACTAAGAAGATGGTGAATCATCGATTTTACGAGATATATGGACGACGTCGGCGAGAAAATCAGAGAGCTCAGAAGAAAGGAAAACCCCGTCCCCAGTGCCTGTGGCCGTGACGTTCTACAAGCAGCATCCCAAAATAGCTAAGTACTTGTAATTTGTATCCAGTGAGCAATGGGACAATTATTAAAAGAAATAGAGGTCGGAGGACTCCGCCATTTTACTCTGTAGTTATGCTTGACTCAGCCAACCCGCATATAAAAGGGTGTATAGCTTTCGTAAATTAATAAAAGTAAAATTTCTGTACCCATTACTAACAAGGATAATTTGTACTAATAGCTATAAGCAGTAATAAACTCCATTTTTATTTTTATTTGAACAATATAACGAGTAATTGTGTTTGAAGGGTGTTCAATTTATTTTTATTATTGCCTAAGTTAATTATTAATCAGGCAAAGGTATTGATTTAAATTGAAAAAGATTTAATGCATATGTAAAATCATTTTTATATTCATTTCTTAAAGTGAAAAGGGACAGTGTTTACAAAATAGAATATAAGTAGTAGAGTTTTTATATACTCCAAAATGCGCGTAAGAATTATAGTGAGAAATATACTTGAATCCGCTTTTAAGGTTTTTCTTTTATCACGTGTGATTTCCCGGAAAGGAATGCGGGAATGACAGATCGATTTTCCAACGTCGTTATTATAAAGAAATAGTAATTGTACTGATCTTCGATATTACAATATGTGTATGACATATCCTTAGCAGAATTACAAACTTTTGTGATGTTATTTAGATCTTTACTGTTTAATATAGCGAGTTTTGTTCTCCTTCATTTAGATGTTATGCAGGCGGGAAGAGAGAGCAGAGTTACTTGTGCCATGATAGGGGGGTTTGGGAGTCGCCCTAACACACCGTGGTTTGGAAGTATAGGGAGGACCTGGGACCGGTGACACAGTCATGCGACCCCCGGGCCGACCACGATTCTCACAAACACACTCCTTCAGAGTGACGGGGAAGGGAAATAGAAAAATGTCCAGAAGGGGAGTTGTACAGAAAGAAGCGAGTGCAAGTTTTGAAAGTGGCGAGTGCAGAAGAGGATGGGTATCATGGGAGGGATGCTCTCATGGATGAAATCGCGGGAAAGACTGTTAGGGAGCAGGATGGGGACAATGTCTGGGAGGTCTCTTCCCCTGCATCACTGTGTCTTCATCCAAGCAATATGAGCGTTGTTTTAATGGGAGGTGTGTAGCCATTGAGATATCTATTCAGAGATATGTTTAGACAACGTGATTATCCACCTGCCCAGGTAAGGCCATGATGCAGATTTTTTTTTTTGTCCCTTACTCCGCCAATTAAATTATTATTTGATTTTTTCAAATTCCAAGAGAGATATTAAATGATAAAGGATGCGAATAATTTTTTTTTTCTAGCTGCAGTATATACATTATTTGTATGAAAGATTACGATAAATAGATAAAATAAAACTTTGATGTTTAAGCCATGATAATGTTTGTCACCATTATTTCAGCTTGGTCATGAAGAAGGGAATGTAAACTCACACAAGAAATGACAACAAGAATGTCATACAGCCGTTTTCTTTATTTGTAAGAGACGAAGCCAATCCAGAAACCAAAGAGACAGGGAGGGAACAGCGCCTACGTGCAAAACTCCCCGCAAAAGCTAGCCATCTGAAGTCCAGAAGACAAATAATGAGCAGTATTGGAGGTAGGGAAAAAAGAAGTTAGTTAAGTACATACCTGATCGTAAGTATAGAAAAAGAGAAAAAAAATATATAACTCCACCCTGTCTCCTGAGGTAATTCTGTTGAATAGGCACTCAAAAAAAATTTAATTTAAGTTCATAGAAAAAAATATATATATATATGTTAGTTTTTATGTACAATTCCTTAAGAGATTATGAGACTTAAGCAAAATTCATTCTTTAATGTTGCAAATGAAATATTATATTTGACTTTATTACTGTATGCACAGATACAAAACTTTTATATCTTTTTTAGTAAAGTAATAAATGGGGAGAGTGTAGCAGTGCAACATAGGATAGTAGTAACTGATTGCAGGCTCAGGAAATGTAGGAAAAGCAAGAAGCCGAGGATAGACCCAAAGATAAAGTGGTGAAGATTGAAAGATGCAGAGCTGAGAGCTATGTTTAAGGGAAGAGTGTTGGAAGTGATAAGGTTGCATGAGGATTTACAAGAATGGTGGACTGAGAATAGTAAGGTGATTTTGGGGGTTGGTGAGGAGGTACTTGGAAAGTCATCAGGAAGTAAACCCCCAAATGATAAAGACTCATGGTGGTGGAATGAGGAAGTGCAAGAATGGGTGAAGAACAAGAAAGAAGCTAAGAAAAGGGCAGATTTATCAGGCCTGGAACAGGATAAAGAAGAGTACAAGCAGGCAAAGAAGGAGGCAAGGAGAGCAGTAGCAAAAGCAAAGGGATAGACATTGAATGAAGTCTATAAAGAGCTGGAAATACCAGAAGGAGAGAAGAACATATGGCAAATTGCCAAGGCCCGAGATGCTGCATTCAAGGACTTGACCCAAGTAAGACAAATAAAGGATAACCATGGAGTAGTTCTAGCAGAAGAGGATGAAATAAAAAGCAGATGTGAAACTTATTTTGAAGGAGTACTAAATGAAGAGAACCCAAGAGCAGTATATGAAGATGGACTTCCACATGAAGCAGTTACAACAACAGTGGCTAGAAGAGAGGTAGAACTGGCAGTAAGCAAAATGAAAAATGGAAAGGCAGCAGGACCTGATAAGATGCCAGTGGAGGTATGGAAGAGTCCTGGAGAGGAAGGCATAGATATCTTGTGGAACTTAATGCAAAAGATCTTTAGTCAGGAAAAGATGCCAGAGGAGTGGAGAGGAAGCCTAATCATCCCAATCTATAAAGGGAAGGGAGACATTCAGGAGTGTGGAAACTATAGAGGTATACAGTTGTTAAGTCATACTATGAAGATATGGGAGAAGTTCATAGAGAGGAGACTCAGAGAAGTAACGACAATTGGGGATGAACAGCTTGGCTTCATGCCAGGAAGAGGGACAGTGGATGCCATATTTGCCTTGAGACAAATGATGGAAAAGCATCGGAAGAAACAGAAAGGACTGCATATGGTCTTTATTGACCTGGAAAAGGCATATGATCGTGTGCCACGTCAAGAGGTGTGGAGGTGTATTAGAGAAAAAGGAGTCCCCGAGAAATATGTAAGAATCATCCAAGATATGTATGAGAGGGCAGAGGCAAATGTTAAGAGCAGTGTGGGCTTGAAGAAAAGTCTCTCAGTAAATGTTGGTCTGCATCAAGGGTCTGCTTTGAATCCATATCTATTTGATCTGGTCTTGGATGTAGTAACCAGGGTATTAGAGATCAGTCACCATGGTGTATGCTCTTTGCAGATGACACTGTACTGTGTAGCAACAGACGAGAGGTAGAGGAGGAGAAGCTTGAGGAGTGGAGAAGAGCGATGGAGGATAGAGGACTGAAAATCAGCAGGAAGAAGACAGAGTACTTGAGGTCGAGAGATGATGAGGATGGGGAGGTCAATTAGCAGGGGGAGGTGTTGAAAAGAGTTGAAAAGTTCAAGTATTTGGGATCAACAGTAGCAGAGGATGGTAATCCAAAGTCAGAAATAACCCACAGAATACAAACGGGATGGAAGAACTGGAAGAAAGTGTCTGGGGTGCTGTGCGACAAGAGAATAGGGATTAAGTTGAGGGGTAAAGTGCATAAGACAGCTGTGAGACCTGCGATGATGTATAGAGCAGAGACATGGGTAATAAAGAAGACACAAGAGAAAAAAATGGATGTGGCAGAGATGAGGATGTTGAGATGGATGTGTGGGGTGACAAGAAGCGATATGATAAGAAAAGAGGTAATTAGAGGTACCTCAAAAGTTAGAGAAATATCAGATAAGATACAAGAAGGTAGACTAAGATGGTATGGTCATGTCGTTAGGAGGGATGAACAGTACGTTGGGAGGAGGGTGATGGAAATGGATATACAGGTTAGGAGTGGGAGGGGGAGACCAAAGCATAGGTGGATGGACTGCATCAATGACGACCTGAGGTCTAAAGGTTTGTTGAGTGATGAGGTATAGGACAGGAACATATGGAGAACACTGGCCAGAAACATCGACCCCACATAAAAGTGGGAAAAGACGAAGACGAAGAAGTTTTTTTTCTATACTTGTTTTTATTCTTTGTTGAAAAATGTATATTATCTTCATGTGATAGTAATAATATTTTGGAGGGATAAAGATAAAGATTTTGAAAACTTATCCAGAGATAATTATTGTTAATTACTATCTTCCTATTCTTCTTCGTCTACATCTTTTCCCAAAAGTTGTAGACCGGCACTAAGTTGAGGCTGGCTTGTCCCCCTCAGTGGCTGGGTTTGTTAATTACTATCATTGTCATGAAATTTATAATTCCAATTAAGCTAATTAAGATAATTGAGATTCTCAGAGCTTATATCTTGAGTATGAAATTTAAAAAGAATTATACTTAAGTCCTTGTATATCGTTTATTTAGAAAGGATAATCGTAAATTTTGTTGATAGTAGTAGAGATTCATAAGGAAAAATAAGAAAATTCTCTTGAGATATCAGCTTTAGTGTAAAATATTTTTAATTTACAATTCTTGTTAAGCTTCCGACAGTTTAATATTTTATTAAATATAATTATTACATATGATTGTAGTATTTTGTTAAATTTCGTCAGAGGTATGCTGACTTACAGCAAGTGTGTGCTTCAAGTCAACCCTCTAATTTATGAAAGATAAAAGATTGCCATAATAGACATGGATGTGTATGCTTACTTCACTAAAGTTATTTGCAATGTTTAACAGAAAGAGAATGGATTTATGCTTCGATGTTTCTTTATTTGTACACTAAGTTATTTTGCTTTTATTCTTTTTAGACGTCAGAAAGTGGTTGCAGTTGTGCTCTGTCCCCTTGTACAGTTGGACAGGAAGTCAAGTCATAAAAAGGGCCCTATAAGCGAAAAATATGTTTTCTTTTTGAAGGGAAAGAAGTCGACTCATATTCTCTCTCTCTCTCTCTCTCTCTCTCTCTCTCTCTCTCTCTCTCTCTCTCTCTCTCTCTCTCTCTCTCTCTCGTCCTTTGACCCTTCCATACTAAAACATGTTATTTCTTTATGTTGACAAAGTATTATAATAATTTATTTTTTTTAGATTCTTTGGCAAACTTGCTAGATGATAAAGGTTCCCAACTTTTATTACAGTTGATAAGTTTTTTCATGCTGATATTGCATAAATACTGAAGAGACATAAGTTGAACTGATTATTATATCAGTTTTTCTGCCACGTTTTGCAACTGTTTTGGAAATTAGATATGCTCCCAACTGACAAATTGGGCAACCAGAAGGTTGGTGAGTATGTTCATATATATATATATATATATATATATATATATATATATATATATATATATATATATATATATATATATATATATACTATGGCTGCAGGAATTCAAATAGTAAGAGACTGTGTTAGAATGAGCATTATTATGAAATATAAGCATAGAACTCTGTTCTTACTTCAAAATGCCAGTCTCAATTGTATATATACTGCTATTCCTGATTTAGTATGATTATATCTATATTTATTATTCTCATAATAATCATGATTATTTTTATTGTTATTGTTATGTTGGCTGTTATTGTTGCTATCACTTCATGGCCTTTTGCAAATTATTATTTTCGTAATACTATCAGCAGTAACCAAATGATTTATATCATTTTTATCTTGAATTCATGCTTTTATGATACTGTAGTCACTGTTAATAAGAATATTTCTTTAGTGGCTGTTCTCAGCATTTCATGACTTTTCTTTTTGATATCTATAGTATACTAATGTTATGTATCAGCTACTCAGCTAAGTCCCAAGTATCTTGGAAGAATAATGTAATGGTGTAGACACATACTTTCAATTATCACCTTATTCCGAGGCAGCCCCAACCTGCAATTTTAAATTTTGTTTTCAAAAACCAGTCCCTTTTACCAATTGGAGAGATTGCAAACGCCTGTAGATGCATGGAGGCGAAGCATACCCTCTGAATTCTTACATAAGGCCGTTGTTTGTACTCAGAGGTCATATCTATTCTCTCTTCCATTTGTATTAGCGACATTAGGCCCTAGTTTCCGGCCCTAGAGTCTACTCCAGGCTATGTTCGTATTTTTCAGATGGAGGAAGATGCACCTCCATGAGGAGGTTGCGTGCGAGCTGGCCATAAGACCACCTTAAAATTCGCAAAACGCGGGATGAGGAGGCTCATGGCAGGTATATCGGCTCTCTTCTGTGTCAGGCCAGTCTCAAGAAAAAGAATTCGCGGTATGTAGTTACAACCCGGACCTACCTCAAAGTGTAAGGTGAGGGTTTAAAGGAAACGGGTGTGGGTAAGCACAAGACCTAGCAATAATGGAAGGGGAGGGGCTGGGGAAATGAAAGTTCCTAAATATTAACAATGACATAGGGAATTGAAAACTCCTATAATAAAAAATTTAAAGCAATCAAGAAAAAGGGAATTGAAAATCCCTATAATAACAAAAATAAAAAATGAGAAAAGGGAAATGAAAATCCCTATACTTAAAAGAATTTAAAAATTAAAAACAAGGGAATTGAAAATCCCTATGATTAAAACTTATAAAATAATGAAAAAGTTCGAAATGTCCACAAAGTGAAATAACGTCTTTTCAGCTACGTATTCGAACTGATAAAGATGGGAAAGAAAAAGTACCCACCGTCTTTGCCAACATTTAGTGAACACAGAAATAAAATAAAATAAATTATTTTAAGGTAATTTCAAGATTAGAATTAACTACCTCAAAGCCTCACCTAGATTTAAGTTTAATATAGTAAGTAACGTAATTATGTTCAGTTAGTTTCTCTCCGATATAATTTTGTCATTGAATAGTAGTTACAGATTGTAATTGTGAATATTTTTAACTCTCTTTTCACACCATGACAAATGTTTTGTTTTAGTAATGGATATTTGCTTAAATCACATCCAAATGTATTGTATATTATTTGAGTAATGCAATAGCTTAATTAGTTTTGTTCTTAAATTGTCAATACTTACTTGCTATATATTGCAATTGAGAATACTTAATTTTGATTTTTTGTCTTTAATTAGAATGCTTATTGTAAGGAACATATTTTTCTTTGTTAGTTTTTTTTCTGAAATCAAACGTTCTGTATGTATAAGAATGTCTTTTAGGAGAATTTTAATAAGCCTTAAGAGCATGGTAATTTTGATATTCCTGTAATCTGTTTAGATAATTATATGAAATTGTAATAGTTTCATAAGTTAGTTCATTTGATAGTTCTGCCCCGTTGTTTTGTAAAATAACAAGTTAATGCTTCGTCCTAAATATAATATTCCAGAGTGGTGGTGGGGAGTGTCGTAAAGCCTCTCACATAGACGCCAAGAGCCGCTAGATGGCAGAGTATGCACTCGAAAACCCATCCATTAGAGAGGACAGCATACCCAAAGAGCGTTAATTGGAGTTAGACCTTGCTGGGGGGCAGAACTTACGATCATATACAGAAGTCTCCCCCTAAGGGGGTGGGAACTGTGAACTGTGTTAGTGGGGAACTGTGAATTGTACTAGTGGGGAGCTTTGAGGTGTAAACTAAGTTGAAGTTATCTCTAAATAAAAGTACTGTTAAGTGAACGATGCATATCTATCACCGACCTCGCGACCTATAAAATAGGTATAGTCTTAGAATAACACTATACATCGTGCCCACGCTGTAGCTCTGACCTGGTAAGAAAAACGACGATACGACATATATATATATATATATATATATATATATATATATATATATATATATATATATATATATATATATATATATATATATATATATATATTATATATATATATATACATACACACACACACACATATATATATATATATATATATATATATATATATATATATATATATATATATATATATATATATATATATATATATATATATATATATAAGAATAATGAAAACATGATAAAAATCAACACTTCCAAAATCCTTTTACAAACAAATAAACAAACACACACGTAATAAAACCACATTCCATATCACACAGAAATCAATATATCACAAATACAAAACAATTAAATAAGCAATAAAGAGAAAAGCAATTACACTACAAATAATACAGACAAACAAACGATGAAACATTCAATTTGCAGTTTTAAATGAAATATTTTGACGTCATACATATATAATATTTCAATCCATTTAAATGTTGTAATACAGATTATATATATATATATATATATATATATATATATATATATATATATATATATATATATATATATATATATATATATATATATATATATACATATATATATATATATATATATATATATATATATATATATATATATATATATATAGAGAGAGAGAGAGAGAGAGAGAGAGAGAGAGAGAGAGGTGATACATATATCCTTTTGCTTATGATAAGAGGCTAGGGAGAAAGCCATACACTGTTTCTGTTGTTATATTCTAACATTCTTCTCCACTGTTTTCCAGCTATAGTTCGCTGATTGGCTTGCCCCTATGGCTTTAAGAATTGGAGATTGCAAAGCTATTTGTGTTGTTGATTGAATACGGGTAAAAGCCTGCCGTGAGCTCATGGAATTTGGAGTTACCTTTATTATTCAGAAATTGGCCTGCATTGAACTTTGGGTTACTGACAATTTTAATGGAAGACGGGACATGACGTCCACTCACCTGCTGGATATGGAGCAACAGATAAACTCTCCCATGTTGGCATAAACATCATTGTAGAATAGTGTGGAAGGCGAAGGAGAAGCAATGCAATTATTGGCAAGAGATCACTGAGCACCGAGGGAAGATGTGAATCAGCAGTTGGTACCTTAGCACTGCTTATGAGGAGAGATAAAGGCTTTTCACGAAATCTAAAAACCCAGGAAATCTGCTATAAATGCTGAGAATTACCTATGGTTTTGTGACTTTTTATCTCTATAAAACGAGGAAGATTTCCTAGAGTTTTGCTCAAGAGATGAATACTTTGTTTAGAACATTCAAGATTCCTTATTTCCAGATTGGCAGCATCAAGGTATTGAGTATTGAAGATATTGAGAACAGTTCCAGAGAAATGTGTGGCACTCCAAGTTACATCAGAAGTTTTCTGTGCTATACTGCGGCTATTCTTGTGGGTAACCAAGGATGAGGAACACAGTTGTACAGGAGCTTACTTTTGTGATAAGATGTTGGAGCAAAAGGTTATTGCTTTCTTAAAAGAGTCTAGAAACATGTTAGGCCCTAACAAAATGTGTTTCTCCGCAACAATGCTCCAAGGATTTGCACAAAAAAGACGCAAAATCTGATGAAGGACTCTGGGCTTGATTTTTTCAAGCGAATTGAGTGACCTGGAAATGCGCCAGACCTCATTCTGAAAGAAAGAGTGGAGGCGAAGATGCTCAAAATACAAACATGTGAGACATCTGAAAGATGTGTTGGAGGGTCATGAGTTAGACACTGATCTCTTCTAGTCGCTACTCCGTTTAAAATCTTCAAGACTACAGGATGTACGAAATGCGCGAAGCAACAACACTTAATATTGAGGGAATGGTAGATTCTCTGTTGTATCAGCAATCATTTAATGCAGTAAATTGTTCTGTACTATTGATCGTTGTTTTTATACCCTATGTGAGTGTGTGTGTGTGAGTTCTTTCTCATCAGAATCCACTGAAGTAAAAATTTCTCCTGACTTTCTTCTCAAAGTCCACAAAATAGGTCCAAATTCCACCAAAGATGTGAGAAGAATAGCCAAACAACCACTTAAGTCTATGAGAGAAATAAAGAACTGGAGTGTGTCCTCTATTAGAAGAATGAAATGAATGAACTTTTAATTTTCCTCCACGACAGATGTTGGGGAGAGAGAGTTTGTTCTTCACCCAACATATGAATGAAATAGTTTCCTCAATGACAGCTGTTGAGGGGATAATCTTTTCTTCATCCAGCATATGAAGGAAATCGAGTTTCTTCCATGACAGATGTGAGGGAAATAAGGTTTTCTTCACCCTGCATATGAGGAAAATCGAGTTTCCTCCATGACAGATGTGAGAGAAATAAGGTCTTCTTCACCTAGGATATAAGGGAAATCGAGTTTCCTCCATGACAGATGTGAGGGAAATAAGTTTTGTTCACTCATTATATGAGGGAAAGTAAAGAAATGAAGTTTCCTTCCTTTAATAAGGTATGAGGCAAAGAAAATTTTTTTCTAACTGGAATATGAGGTGTATGGAACAGTTTCCCTCAGAGGATTGAGTTTCCCCCATAAGAAAGAGTTAGAGAAATGGTGTTTCCTTCGTGAGAGGAAGGGGAATGGAGTTTCTCCCATAAGAAAGAGTTAGATAAGTGGTGTTCCCTGCGTGAGAGGAATGAGGGAATGGAGTTTCCTCTATGAGAAGCAGTTAGAAAAGTGGTGTTTCCTGCGTGAGAGGAATGAGGGAATGGAGTTTCCTCTATGAGAAGGAGTTAGAAATATGGTGTTTCCTGCGTGAAAGGAATGAGTGGAATGGAGTTTCCTCTATATGAAAGAGTTAGATAAGTGGTGTTTCCTTCGTGAGAGGAATGAGGGGAATGGAGTTTCCTCCATAAGAAATAGTTAGATAAGTGGTGTTTCCTGCGTGAGAGGAATGAGGGAATGGAGTTTCCTTTATGAGAAGGAGTTAAAAAAATGGTGTTTCCTCCGCGATAGGAATGAGTGGAATGGAGTTTCCTCTATATGAAAGAGTTAGATAAGTGGTATTTCCTGCGTGAGAGGAATGAGGGAATGGAGTTTCCTCAATGAGAAGGAGTTAGAAAAATGGTGTTTCCTCCGTGATGGGAATGAGTGGAATGGAGTTTCTTCTATATGAAAGATTTCGGTAAGTGGTGTTTTCTTCGTGAAAAGAATGAGGGCAATGGGATCTCCTCCACTGGAGAGAGTTTAATAAGTGGTGTTTCCTCCGTGAGATGAAAGAGGGGAATGGAGTTTCCCCTATGAGAAGGAGTTAGATGAGTGGTGTTTTCTCCATAAAAGGAATGAGGGGAATGGGGTTACCTCCAAGAGAAGGAGTTTGAGAAGAGGTGCTTTCTCTGTGAAAGGAATGAGGTGAATGAGACTACATCCTTAAGGAGAATGATATGAATGGGGTTTCTTCTATGAAGGAAAGGATGGAGGTGAATGAAGTTTCCTCCTTAAGGAGAATGATATGAAAGGTTTTTTTTTTGAGGGGAATGAGTTTTCTCGGTGACCTGAATGAAGTTTTCTCAGAAAAGGGAAAAAGGATAAATCAACTTTTATCAGTAAGAGGAATATGATGACTTTCGTGAGGAATTTTAAAGAATAAAATTACCTTCATGATGGCAATGAGAGGAATGAGCATCCCTCAGTGAGGGGGGGAAAGAATGAGTTTTTGTTCGAGAGAGGAATGAGGACAATATAGCTTTTGAGAGATAAAAAGGTAATTACGGTTTATTTTGCTGTAGGAATGTGCTTCCTCGTGAGTGGAATGAGAGAAAGTTATCCATACAGAGAATGACTGGAATGAGCATTTTTTCGTGAAAAGAATGAAAGGATAAAGTTTCCTTCTTGAAGGAAATGGCAGGAATGAGGTATCCTACAAGATAAGAATGAGGTTTCGTACGTGAGCTCATGGAGTGGAATGAAGTTTCCTCCGAAAGTAAAAAGAGGGGAATGAACTTTTTCCATGAGATAAAATAACTTCTCCTCCTTGAGAGGAATATAATAAGAATGAGATATTATCCTTGAAAAAAATATTAGTTTTACCCTCGAGAGGAATGATGCTTCCGTGAGAAGAATGAATGCACTGAACATTCCACCGTGTGAGAAATGATCAGAATGAAACATTCCCTCTATGAGGAGAATGAGTGAATGTAGTTTCCAGTAAGAGGTGAATGAGAACTTATCAAAATGAGATCTCTACCATGAGAGGTACAACAGAAATGAAAAACATTTTATCTCTAAGAAGAATGAGAGAATGTGGTTTCCTGAGTGAGATGAACCAAGTTTCCTTTGCGAGGGGAGCAAGCGAAATACGGATTCTTCACCCTGGTGAGAGGTTCGTATCCGTATCCGAACAGGAAATTATACGTACGTATGACTTCCTGTTCGGATACGGATGCGGAAAACTGGGAATGAAATAAAGACGGAGATAAAAAGAGAGGGGCAGACCCTCCTGCTAAGAGATCCTATTCCCGGAGGAATCCAGAGGACTTTGATAGGATTAACTCTCGCTAATGCTGTTTAAACCTTGAAAGAGAGACAAGGGCATGGGTCCGGATCCAGCGACCTTTGAAGTAGCTTTGTAGACAGATTGTAGAAGGTTTGCAGATGGCTTGCAGTTGTTTTTTGTTGAAGGTATTGGGATGTTTTCGAAATTCAATTTTGAAGTCATTTTGAAATTTGAGTTCAATTTTAAATGCTCTTCTGTTTTAAAGTCCATTTCGCGGAATTTTGGAAATTACTAAAATATTTGTAGCAGTTTTGCAGTGACTACAGAGGAATGAAAATGGATTTACAGATTTAACAGAATATATCTATGCCTACATCACCGAATAGTCTTGGATATTCGTTATACATCTCTTATTATCACTTCACATCTGACAAGTCACAACATTCCCATCTCTGTTTCTCTTTACTTTATGTTTTTTCGTGCCCAGGCCCGATAAGGGCGGATTTATTATTATCTTTTTTGGGAGGTCCGTCCTGGTGTCACAGTCATAAAAAAAAAGAACGAGAGAGCTTTTAATTATAGAAAATAAGAAAGAGAATTAGAAAAAAATTTAAATATAAGAAAAAAACTACAAAAGAGTCACCATTAGATAAAGAAAGTGAAATAGAAGAAAATAGAAGAGAGAGAGAAACCATAGAATAACAGATGGAAGAAAGAGTTTAAGAATAATGCATAAAATGAAGAAGTAAAAAGGTAGAATTAAAAGAAATGGTTAACGGATTGAAAAACCAAATAGGAATAATTGGAAGAATAATTGGAAGAATGAGATGAAGAAGTTGATAAAATGGAATAAGATAGAATAAAAAGAATAGGAAATGCGAAAAAGTCTGGGATAAACAATAAAGAGGAATAAAAGGAAAAAGGGAAAAAATAAAGAGGAATAACAGGAAAAAGGAAAAAATAGAAGAATACAAGGAAAGAGGGAAAAATATAGAGGAATACAAGGACAAAGGAAAAAATAAAGAGGAATAAAAGGAAAAAGGAAAAAATAAAGAGGAATAAAAGGAAAAATGGAAAAATAAAGAGGAATAAAAGGAAAAAGGAAAAAATATTTAGAAATAAAAGGAAAAAGGGAAAAAATAGAGGAATACAAGGGAAAAGGAAAAAAATGAGGAATAAAAGGAAAAAGGAAAAAATAAAGAGGAATAAAAGGAAAAAGGAAAAAATAAAGAGGAATAAAAGGAAAAACGAAAAAATAGAGGAATAAAAGGAAAAAGGGAAAAAATAAAGAGGAATAAAAGGAAAGAGGAAAAAATAAAGAGGAATAAAAGGAAAGAGGAAAAAAATACAGAGGAATAAAAGGAAAAAGGAAAAAAATAGAGGAATACAAGGAAAAAAGGAAAAAATAAAGAGGAATACAAGGAAAAAGGAAAAAATATAGAGGAATACAAGGAAAAAGAAAAAAACATAGAGGAATACAAGGACAAAGGAGAAAATAAAGAGGAATAAAAAGAAAAAGGAAAAAATAGAGGAATAAAAGGAAAAAGGGAAAAAATAAAGAGGAATAAAAGGAAAAAGGAAAAAATAAAGAGGAATAAAAGGAAAAAGGAAAAAATAAAGAGGAATAAAAGGAAAAAGGAAAAAATAAAGAGGAATAAAAGGAAAAAGGAAAAAATAAAGAGGAATACAAGGAAAAAGGAAAAAGATAGAGGAATACAAGGAAAAAGGGAAAATAGAGGAATAAAAGGAAA
>JAXCGZ010008500.1:0-33137 GCA_037179515.1 Halocaridina rubra
AACAGCAATATGTGGCAGTACCTGCGGTAATCGTGCAAATGAAAGGAATGAGTAACAACGAATTTTACCGACTAGCACCCAGTGCCTGAGAGTACAAACAAGTACAGTATAGCGGTCGTGCCTGCGTATGAGCGCGTATATGGCAGTACCCACAAATAAAATGTCGTAAGTAATACGAACAAGTACAGTATCGCGGTCGTGCCTGCGTATGAGCGCGTATATGGCAGTACCCACAAATAAAATGTCGTAAGTAAAATTCTGGAGTGTTACCAAAAGGGCACAGATCCTATGCAAAATACACCAACGATAAGCTAACAGCTTACTAGGCAGCCAGATTACACATTTCTACTAGTAATGAGAAAATTTATTTTCATGTGACAACTCAGACACATGAAAGGCTTTGCCTAGGCTCGGTAAATGACACCAAAGTTTTTCTTCCAATCTATGAGCAGTCAATGCTTGAATATAAAACACAATTATAAGCAAAAATACTTAATATGCTTTCTCCCAATTCCTAACAAGTATCACCCTTTAACGGATATATAAAACACGAATGCTTTAAAACTCAATCTTATCACGCAAATAAATGAAATTTTATATAACACGTCTTCTCGTCATGCAAAATTTCTAAAGTCTGTTACCACATAATCTCATGTAGATTTCCTGATAGATTGTTTACCACATGGGAAACAAGAAAATATTAGTTACCATTATCAATATTGAAAATAAAAAAAATTTCCTATCCGCAGCGTCTCTAGCGCGAAAATTTTCGTGTGCAGCCTAAGATTCATTCATTTCAATAATCGAGCCAATGGTAATCGGTTTTCATGTGCAATGTTAAAAAGCAAAATAAAAATAAATTTATAAAATCAGTCTGTCTGTTCGGGTCCCTGTTCGGGCGCCAATCTTGTGGGGGTTTAGGATGCTAGAGTGTTGTTAAGATTCTGTTTTACTAAGGGGACTCAAAGTACCGAGCTCGGTTAAGAGCTCACAAACAGACAGGACAGATATTTGTACTTGAACACCCCATCTCTATTACCATTAGTCGGTTAAATGAACTCAGAATTCAACTTTCTTTTAATTTTGGAAATGCAATGACATTAAAAGAATTGAATTAAATTTCTCAAATTAAATTTTATGAAATGCTGCCTCGAATCCCGGAGGTGGTGAGTACGATTTCGTTTCCCGGCACCACGGACGTATGCCAAGACTTTGGCCTCAACTCGATGATTACCTCTGTCACACAGGCAGAGTAGAATACAGGACACTGCAATTTCAGAAACAGAAATGACACACTGTTTATAATGGGAAACTGAAAGCATGAGCACACATATAATGAGTTTCCAATGTCATTCTACTGGATGAATATATATTGGTTATTCACAGCTAACCAGAAATATTTATGCTACCATAATAGCATACAAAACCATTAATTCTTTACTGGTTTTTAAAGGAAACAATATATTCACAATAAATGAAGAATAAGCAAGACAAATACAGTACTGTATGTATTCCTTAAATTGTGGGCAACCACAAAAGTTGCAATGCTTATTACTGATTAACAATTAATATGGTAACACTCTATTTAGGATAAAGGAAGAATCTACGAGATAAATACAGTATTCATTCACTTTTAGTTATCAAGAACTTTGCAATGAAAAAAAGGGTGCAAAACCACCTTTTGAGGTATTTGCAACTTATAACTCAAAACACTTTATCCCCAACATATGAAGAATTAGCAAGATAAATACGGTATGCATTCATTAAATTGTGGTTAACAAGAAATATTTGCAAAGCCAACTGGGAAAAATTACCTTTTAAATATTTGCATTTTGTTTAGCAAATAGCTTTATTGACGAGTTTTTGACGTAAAACACTTTATTTACGATGATAGAAAGGGGTGAAATGAAATTAGAATTTATTAGGAAAAGAGATAGATTTTTACGGGCTCATAACCAGTCTTCAGAGGATGAGATTTTCGTTTATCACATTCAGTGAAAAGAAACTTCTCAGCAACGTATATCAGCTGTAATTTACAGGTTAAGGAATTAACTTTGGCATGTGAGATTCCAGTTTGGTAATCTACAAAATTTCGTGTGTATGGGAATGGAATCTGAGAATATAAATCCATAAGATTTATCCAGTAACGAATGTAACTAATTCTCGAAAATAAACCAATTTGCTTGACCCATGAGCTTTACCATACACTATCCCTCACCTTGTTGTGCTAGATGAATTCCTGTGAAGATGCCACGTAATTAAGATTTGAAATAAACTTAGACTGCCCAGGCGAGATGTTGCCTCCGGGCAGTCTCGGCGCCAAAAGAGAGAGCGTCTCATTGTCCCTCCTGGTGAGTTCATCTGTAGGATACATTTCTAGAGCAGTAATTGGCTCTGATATCATTTTAAGGACTATTATAGTGGTGGTCCCTGGCAGGCAATTATAGCAGAGATGCAAGGGAGAGACAGTATTTTTTGGTGCAACAAGTGGAAGCAAATAAAATAAAACGAGAATAATAATGAAAAGTTAGGTTACTGGTTTTAATCTCTCATAATTTTCTTGGCTCGTAGCAGACAAAAAATAGGGGCAGCCTTTATATCGGGGCTATACTTCTACACGTACAAGAAGAGTAACAAGGTATATTTAGAATTAGCTATAAGCTAAAATACAAATTGCAAATAATCATAATCTGCGAAAGTCAAGAAGTGGGAATTATTTTTTTAGTTAGAAAATAACAGTTATGTTACTAATTTATTTAATAAGGCATCTAACAGCCTCTGGTGACTTTGAGCGAAACACTCTGTCACACACTCCCTTCCTGGTTTTGTCTTTTCAAGGCTTCAAACAATATTTTAGCCTTTTCCTGTATTAATATGAGGCTTACTAGGATACACTGTCGATTTTGGTCTTCAAGCCAAAGCACTAGCATTCTTTCCATCTCGACCATAAGGTGACTACGTTACCTAGTGATCACAGTGGATATCATAGGAGTCGAACCTTTCACGTGGTCATGGATGCGATCCTTGTCTTTGATGATTGTGGCCACAGTCGTACGGGCTAATCCGAGATTGCGGTCAATGTTTCTAGAAGTTTCTCCCTTTTCAGCACGGTTCACTATTTCAGTTTTAATTTCCATAGCACTGCCATCAGAACTCTCACCAACACATTTGGGAGACATGGTAATGTCAGTAACGAGAGAAACAAACGAGAGAGCAGATGAAACATGAGGCATAATGTGGCGGGTGGGAATAAATTGAGAGGTGGTTCTTCTTCCTCTTCAAATGCCACGTGATGCCATATTCTTACGCAACGCTCAACAAACTATTTTGAACAAAATTGTATTTATGGCTATGTGATTGGTATTTTTTTCTTAAATTCAGTATAAGCAATATATAAACGGATACATAAATAAAGTCATTAACTTGATAAATACGAATACAGATGTGATGCTAGCTGTGTATTCGTGTGTATTTGAATAAAATCCTATTTATGGCTGATTGTTTTTTTTTTTAAATTCAGTATAATCTTTCAATATAAACAAATAAATAAATAAAGCCATTAACTTGATAAATATGAATATAGCTGTGCTGCTAGCTGTGTATTCGTCTGCCGTGCTCACAAACTGTTCAGCGCACGCAGTTTGAATTTACTGCACCAGCCAGGTAGGTATAAAATTTATTAATTTCTTAATAATTCATTGGCTTCTGACGTAACTCGGGACGGCATTATACAAGGTCTCCCTTTACAATATTCTACTGTACTAAGATAAAACATGATACACCTAGTTCTTAGATTAATGCCAAGATAAGTTCTCAGCATTACCACGTATTGTAAGTTTCGCATAATTTAACATGTAATTTTCCATAAGAAACAATGATAATGGGCATAGATAAGTTCCACAACGACACACTATACCAAAGATATAAGATAAGTAAAACATATTTTATAAGTACATAGCAAAACAGCAAGACTTGTAGTTATTTATATTAACATGCAAATAGTGTACAGTATAAAAATATGTAAATTTACTGTACAGTAAACAAATTTATGCACTCTATTATGCGGTGGGCAACAGGCATACACTGGGACGTGCATGGTGGCAGTAAGCACAAGGATGCAAACGTTTTTGCCGCCTCCGTATTAGCTGATGCACCCTTGCACGCTATTTCCCTGACGATATTATATCGAAATTTGTTTGCTGTTTGTTCTTAATGCTTTCTTTCAATTCTCTTCATAATATTCGATGGCATTAAACGGTAGAAGAGGATGAGGATGCAGGAGAACGAACCTCTATCGGCAAGCGTTTTGCGCTTGTGTATCAGCTGATGCTTATCACTATTAAGGCAAAATATCTTACTCATAAAATATTTATTTACTCACCCTATTTGGGGTTTATTTAATATTCAAGATTATAGTATTATTAATATTCCTTGGTTCTAAACATTATTCTATCTTCTTTACATATCGACCATGCTGCACGAAATCTTAACGTAAACAAACTCAGCTGAGACAAAAAGAAAACTATACAATTCGTTGAAAAGAAAACGTATATCGTACTGTACATGGGAAACTTAAATGATATATATATATTCTCTACACATTATTTCCCTGACAATATTGTATCGAAAGTTTGTTTGCTGTTTAATCTTAATGAATATTTTCAATTCTCTTCATAATATTTGATTGCATTAAGGGGTAGAAGAGGAGGATGCGGGAGAATGCACCTCCATTTGCAGACGTTTTGCCACTTCCATATCAGCTGATGCACCCTCGCACGCTATTTCCCTTACGATAATATGTCGAAAGTTTGTTTGCTGTTTGTTCCTAATGCTTTTTTTTCAATTCTCTTCATAATATTCGATCGCATTAAGCATTAGAAGAGGAGGAGAATGCGGGAAAACGAATCTCGATTGGCAAACGTTTTGCCGTTTTCGTATAAGCTGATGCTTATCACTATTCAGGCACAATATCTTACTCATAAATATTTATTTACTCATTCTAGTTGCGGTTTATCTCTAATTTTCAAAATTATAGTATTATTAATATTCCTTGGTTGTAAACATTATTGTATCTTCTTTACATATCGACCATGCTGCACGAAATCTTAACGTAAACAAACTCAGCTGAGAGAAAAAGAAAACTATACAATTCGTTACAAAGAAAATGTATATCGTACTGTACATGGGAAACTTAAATGAAATATATATATTCTCTACGCGTTATTTCCCTGACGATATTATATCGAAAGTTTGTTTGGTGTTTGTTCTTAATGCTTTTTTTCAATTCTCTTCATAATATTCGATGGCATTAAGCAGTAGAAGAGGAGGAAGATGCAGGAGAACGAACCTCTATCCACAAATGTTATGCCACTTCCGTATCAGCTGATGCACCCCCTCACGCTATTTCCCTGACAATATTATATCGAAAGTTTGTTTGCTGTTTGTTCTTAATGCTTTTTTAAAATTTTCTTCATAATATTCGATCGTATTAAGCGACAGAAGAGGAGGAGGATGCGGGAGAACGAACCTTTATCCACAAACATTTTGCCACCTCCGTATCAGCTGCTACACCTTCGCACGCTATTTCCCTGACGAAATTATATCGAAAATTTATTGCTGTTTGTTCTTAATGCTTTTTTCCATTATCTTCATAATATCCGATTGCATTAAGCGGTTGAAGAGGAGGAGGATGGCGGAAAAGTGCCTCCGAGGCGGTCAATTATTTACCTAAATGAAATTTTATTTTTTTATTTTTTTTGCATGGGCCTTATTCGTGAATTTCGTATTTTTTTACTATTATTTTTTAGGGGCGTTATTCCAATTTCACGGCTTATAAACACACGTAAAAAGCGAACTAGGTGTATTTACCTTTATGGTTGATAGTTGCTGGCACATACGGAGGAGGGAAAGGACTTAGCCGCCCTAACAACACTCTGAATTCCATTTTGTCGATGAAACTTTTCAAAGCAGCCTCTATTTGCTTTAAATTCAGTTTTAGCCCCACTTGCACTTGGAGTGTTAGCTACTTAATAATGGTTCAACTGTTGAACCTTCACTCATATTATAGCCTCGCTAACATTATCTCCAGCAAGCTCTTTTTCATTTATCCAGACTAACAATAATTTTTTTTCCTCTTCCATAATTTGAAACCTATGCTTTGTTAAAATAGTCACTTCTTTAGCCATGTTAGCCATCTTTATGGCCTCTTTATTCTTTAAAATAGTACAGATGGTCGATTTCGCCATGTCTTACTGCATGGTGAGATCAGAAATACGATCACTGTTTTCATGTTTAGCTATTATTTCATTCTTCAATTCCACAGTAATACTTGTACGCTTTTTAACGTCACCATAACTAATCACTTTCACTCTTTTGGAAGCCATAATGAGGGCTCATTTAAACTAAAAAGAAAAAAAATCTTGAAATCTGCAATGAAAAAACAAATGGGAACTTCACAGTGCAGGCACCAATGTAAAACTGAAAGCAAACACGCGATCGTGGGCAGATGTGCGTGTGTATGTGCAAAATTTGTTCAGAAATTGTGTTCGTAGGTCGATTTGTTCGTGGTTGGGGGTGTGTTTGTTTACTACACATTTCAAACATTTGATAATCATGCAATCTCTTGTCATTACTGTAATGTGTGTTAAGTTTTATGTCTTAAATTTAACAGAATTTAATCAAGAGTTTAAGAAACATTATTTTCATAATTATATTATTTCTTGATAATTTCATAAAATTAGCAATAATGAAAATTGTTTTTGCATGGAATCAAATCATATGCTATAAGTAATAAAAAACTAAGAGTTCTCATCGTTTGAGGGGCAAATTTAAGCAATACTCTTTTCACTTTCATCTACATTGATACTGCATAAGTTAGAACCTTCCTGTACTCTTGAGTAAATGCTAAAATATACAGTATATTTTGTTTTGATGAGTTATCAACTTTGGCATTGAAATAAAGATATATATATATATATATATATATATATATATATATATATATATATATATATATATATATATATATATATATATATATATATATATATATATATATACACACACCTAGTTCACTTTTTATGCGTGTTTATAGTCCACGAAATTGGAATAACGCAACCAAAAGATTATAGTAAACAAATACGAAATTCGGCAATAACACCGATGCATAAAAATTCGATTTTTTTTCTTTCTATTTAGTAAATAATCGACCGACGCCTCGGAGGCACTTTTCCGCCATGCTCCTCTTCTACCGCTTAATGCGATCTTATATTATGAAGATAATGGAAAAAAAGCATTAAGAACAAACAGCAAACAAACTTGCGATATAATATAATCAGGGAAATAGCGTGCGAGGGTGCATCAGCTGATACGGAGGGGGCAAAAAGTTTGCAGATAGAGGTTCGTCCTCCCGCATCCTCCTCCTTTTCTACAGCTTAACGCGATTGAATATTATGAGGAGACATAAAAAAAAGCATTAAGAACAAACAGCAAATAAACTTTCGATATAATATTGTCACGAAAATAGTGTGCAAGGGTGCATCAGCTGGTACGGAAGCTGCAAAATGTGTGCAGATAGAGATTCGTTCTCCCGCATCCTCCTCCTCTTCTACCGGTTAATGCAATCTGATATTATGAAGATAATGGAAAAAGAGCACTAAGAACAAACTGCAAACAAACTTGCGATATAATATCGTCGGGGAAGTAGCGTGCGAGGGTGCATCAGCTGATACGGAGGCGTCAAAACGTTCGCAGATAGCGCTTCGTTCTCCTACATCCTCCTCCTCTTGTACCGCTTAATGCGATCGAATATTATGAAGAGAATTGAAAAAAAGCATTAAGAACAAATAGCAAACAAACTTTCTATATAATATCGCCAGGGAAATAGCGTGCGAGGGTGCATCAGGTGATACGGAAGCGGCAAAACATTTGCCGATAGAGGTTCGTTCTCCCGCGTCCTTCTCCTCTTCTAATGCTTAATGCGATCAAATATTATGAAGAGAATTGAAAAAAAGCATTAAGAACAAACAGCAAACAAACTTGCGATGTAATATCGTCAGGGAAATAGTGTGCGAGTGTACATGAGCTGATACGGAGGCGGCAAAACATTTGCATCCTCATGCTCACTGCCACTATGCACGTCCCAGTGTATGCCTATTGCCCACCGCATGATAGAGTGCATTAATTTGTTTACTATACAGTAAACCTGTATATATTTATTTACTGTACACTAATTGCATGTTAATATAAATAAGTACAGGTCTTTCTGCTTTGTTATGTACTTATAAAATATATTTTACTTCTCTTATATTTTTGGTGTAGTGTGTCTATGGACGGTTGTAGAATGTATCTATGCCCATTATCATTGTTTCTTATGGAAAATGACTCGTTACATTACGCGAAACTTACAATACGCGGCACTTTTGAGAACTTATCTTTGCATTATTCTAAGTACTATATATATATATATATATATATATATATATATATATATATATATATATATATATATATATATATATATATATATATACAGTGTTCCTTCCATTATCGCGAGGGTTCGGTTCCGGGACCCTGCGTGAGACAGGAAAATCGCGGAGTAGGATCAGCCTATATGTACATAGATATTTTAATTTATTTTTACGTTTACTCTGTATAAACCCTCCCTGTACTGTTAACAAACAACCCTTTACTTCATAAATAACAGCATGCAACGTAAATTTATATGAAAGTGATAGATAAAATTACGGTGAATGAAGTGGTAATTACATGACATACTCATGTACATAGGTATTTTACAATTATTTTTACGTTTACGTACTGTATAAACCCTCCCTGCACTGTTAAAAAAACACCCTTTACTTTATAAATAACAGCAAGCAACGTAAATATTTATGAAAGTGATAGGAAAACGTACCGTGAATGAGGTGATGATGACGTGACATACTCATGTACATAGGTATTTTACAATTATTTTTACGTTTACGTACTGTATAAACCCTCCCTGCACTGTTAAAAAAACACCCTTTACTTTATAAATAACAGCATGCAACGTAGGTGAGAGCCTTTTCGTTTTCCGAAACGCTGATAGCGGTATCGTATTTTACATGGTGCAATACTGTTAGTATTTCTGTTTTTTATTCGTTTTTACTGTTTTATTATTCTTAGGCTAGGAAATACTTGTTTTATCAATAAAATAAGGAAAATTTTAATATTCACTAGGTCACGTAGGTGAGAGCCTGTGCGTTTTCCGAAACGTGATACCGGTATCGTATTTTACATGGTGCAATACTGTTAGTACTGTATTTATGTTTTTTGCTGTTTTATTATTCTTAGGCTATATATATATATATATATATATATATATATATATATATATATATATATATATATATATATATATATATATATATATATATATATATATATATATATATATATATATATATATACTATATATACAGTGTTCCTTCCATTATCGCGAGGGTTCGGTTCCGGGACCCGGCGTGAGACAGGAAAATCGCGGAGTAGGATCAGCCTATATGTACATAGATATTTTAATTTATTTTTACGTTTACTCTGTATAAACCCTCCCTGTACTGTTAACAAACAACCCTTTACTTCATAAATAACAGCATGCAACGTAAATTTATATGAAAGTGATAGATAAAATTACGGTGAATGAAGTGGTAATTACATGACATACTCATGTACATAGGTATTTTACAATTATTTTTACGTTTACGTACTGTATAAACCCTCCCTGCACTGTTAAAAAAACACCCTTTACTTGATAAATAACAGCAAGCAACGTAAATATTTATGAAAGTGATAGGAAAACGTACCGTGAATGAGGTGATGATGACGTGACATACTCATGTACATAGGTATTTTACAATTATTTTTACGTTTACGTACTGTATAAACCCTCCCTGCACTGTTAAAAAAACACCCTTTACTTTATAAATAACAGCATGCAACGTAGGTGAGAGCCCGTTTTCCGCGCTGTGCGGTTCGCGGTGCAATACTGTTAGTATTTCTGTTTTTTATTCTTTTTTACTGTTTTATTATTCTTAGGCTAGGAAATACTTGTTTTATCAATAAAATAAGGAAAATTTTAATATTCACTAGGTCACGTAGGTGAGAGCCTGTGCGTTTTCCGAAACGTGATACCGGTATCGTATTTTACATGGTGTAATACTGTTAGTACTGTATTTATGTTTTTTACTGTTTTATTATTCTTAGGCTAGGAAATACTTGCTTTATCAATAAAATAATGAAAATTTTAATATTCACTTGGTCACGTAGGTGAAAGCCTTTGCGTTTTCCGAAATACTAATACCGGTATCGTATTTTACGTGGTGCAATACTGTTAGTATTTATGTTTTTTACTATTTTTTACTGTTTTATTATTCTTAGGCTAAGAAATACGTTTTTTTTATCAGTAACATCATGAAACCTCTGGAAATATAAATATATATGCTAGCTCACGTAGCTGCGACCCCAATACATTGTACGCAATCGGACACTATTTCGCATGATGCAATACTGTGAGTTATACTGTACGTACGTATATCTAAATTTATTTTTTTTTACTATTTTTACTGTTTTATTATTTGTAGGCTGGGAAATAAATTTTTTTTATCAATTAAATAATGAAATATGTTTTTTTCAATAAAAAAATGAAAATACTGAAAATTTTTATTTTTCTCAATATTTTAATATTTTTGCATATACCCCCCAAAAAGTAATAATTTGCCAAAAAAAACCCGTGGTACAGTGAAAACGCGAGCCAAGAAACGCGATCCAGCTAAGGCTCACTATGTATATATATATATATATATATATATATATATATATATATATATATATATATATATATATATATATATATATATATATATATATATATACATACACACACACACCTTGTTCCTTTTATGCGCGATTTATTTATCCGTGAAATTGCAATAACGCCCCAAAAAAATAATAGTAAAAAAATTCGAATTTCGCGAATAACGCCCCTAACATTTTTTTTTTTTTTTTTTTAAATTAGCGCCCGCGGACGCTTCTTCCACATGTACAAAGAGGATTACAATAAGAAAAGATCATCATCATTATACATTATATATACACCCACCCTACCTCTGTCATATGTCTATCTAATCTGCATTTGAAGATGTTTAAGGTATTGGCATTTATTATCCTACTAGGAATACTCTGCGGTATTACAAAGCCAATTTTCACCAATTTCCCTTCTGAACCTAAATTTATCAAGCTTAAATCCATTACCCATTACGAGTTCTGGTTTGATCATGAATTTTTAAAACTTTACTAATATCACCCTTGTTAATCCCTTTAAACCATTTAAACACCTCATTCATATCCCCCCTAACTCTGCACCTCTCTAGAGAATGTAGATTAAGTTTTTTAATCTGTCATATGGTAATTTAGGCTTTGCATATTCCATTTTTTTTTCGTTTTTTAGTCTTGCTTTGGTTATTTATAATTTTTATTTTATCTTTGTTTACATTTGCAGATAGAGGTTCGTTCTCCTGCATCCTCCTCCTCTTCTACCGCATAAGTTACTTGCTCACGGCCACCATGCATGTCCCAGTGTATTGTATGACTGTTGCCCACTGCATAATAGAGTACAGTACAGTAATGTATGTTAATTTCTAGCTGTAAAGTGAAAATTAATATTTTTTGTATACTCTTAAAAATGATACAGGGCTTTTTGCTTTGCTATGTAGTAATAAAATATGTTTTTTACTTATCTTATATCTTTGGCATGGTATGTCTATGTAAGGTTTGGAACGTATCTATGCCCTTCATCATTGTTTCCTATGGAAAATTACTCGTTTTTTCACGCGATTTTCCATTTATCCGACACTTCTGAGAACCTATCTAGGCGTTATTCTGAGAACTAGGTGTATATATATATATATATATATATATATATATATATATATATATATATATATATATATATATACACAACCTAGTTCTCAGAATAATGAGGAGATGGGTTCTCAGAAGTGACGAGTAAATGAAATATCGCGTGAAAAAACGAGTCATTTTCTATAAGAAACAATGATAAAGGGCATACAATAGTTCGTTCCACAACTGTCCATAGACACACTATACCAAAGATATTAGATAAGTAAAACATATTTTATAAATACATAACAAAGCAGAAAGAGCTGTAGTTATTTATATTAACATGTAAATAGTGTACAGTGTAAAAGATATACAGATTTATTGTAGAGTAAATAAATTAATGCACTCTATTATGCGGTGGGCAATAGGCATAGTGGCGGTGAGTACGAGGATGCAAACGTTTTGCCGCCTCCGTATCGCGAGCCCCTGCATGCTATTTCTCTAACGATATTATATCGAAAGTATGTTTGCTGTTTGTTCTTAATGCTTTTTTTCAATTTTCTTCATAATATGCTATCGCATTAAGCAGTAGAAGAGGAGTAGGATGCGGGAGAACGAACCTCTATCGGCAAACGTTTTGCTACTTCCCAATCAGCTGATGCACATTCACACACTATTTCCCTGACAATATTATATTGAAAATATGTTTGCTGTTAGTTTTTAATGCCTTTTTCAATTTTCTTCATAATATCCAATCGCATTAAGCTTTAGAAGAGGAGCAGGATGCGGGAGAACGAACCTCTATCAGTAAAAGATTTGCTACTTCTGTATCAGCTGATGCACCCTCACACGCTATTTCCCTGACAATATTATGTTGAAAATATAATATTGGGCATTATTCGCGAATATCGTATTTTTTTACTATGATATTTTTGGAGCGTTATTGCAATTTCGCGGTTAAAATTCTTAAAAAGGGAACTATATATATATATATATATATATATATATATATATATATATATATATATATATATATATATATATATATATATATATATATATATAATATATTTTATTTTTTTTCTCTCTTTCTCTAGGTATTGAGACATTAAGTATAGAATCGTCTGAGGTTAAACAGGCTTTAGAAACAACTCAGAGAGAAATCTATACGCTTAGGGACCGTTTACAGGCAGCCCAGGATGAGCTTCGGCAAGCTGAAGCTAATGTTTCGCAATTGAAACGTGAGTGTTTCTACATACCCAGTTATATGTATTTGTGGTGATGTGTGCTTTATTAAGTATTATGCTTGTGTTTGTACCAGCACTGTGAATATATGAAGGCATGTGTATTTGTAAAGCTTAGAGATTAACATTTATTTATATATGTACTGGTACAAACTTACATGGTTTAGTTTGTAGAGTTATATATATAATGGTACAATTAATTCCTATTCTTATTTTTCAACACACTGCTTAGACTAATAGCTAAGAATCCTTATCTGTACTGCCAGTAATTTGCTCAGGATGAAAAATTCTTATGGGAGGTATTACCTCTCGTGGAACACGTGCATATGCATTTAAATTATCCTTTATTAACTTTGTGTTTCATGACAGTGCATGTACATTTGTTATTTGTATGTGTAATTAGCCTTTGGAAACTAATCCTTTCCTTTGATATGTAAGCAAAAAATGCTGTTATGTAGTTAACATTATGCAGTACCTCTCAAACATATATTAGGTACTCATGTATCTACTGGGAGTCATTGTTTTTTTTGTAGTTTCTTTCCAAAAAGATTAGTATAATTACTGAAGGGAAACTTATTCTTTTATAGCTTTTTTCCATTCATTCATCCTCTTGAAGCTACTATTTTTAACTTGAAGAAAACCTACGTATATAAACTTTTAAAATTTCGTATTGTACTTTACTTACTCCCATATTTATAATATATCCTAATTCGTAATGAGAGGAAGCGTTTCTCTTTTCGATAGATCTTTTTATCCCCTTAATACACTTCTACTGAATATCATAAAAATTTTTACCCTCAGAATCGTTTCCTTATATGAAATGTTTTTGTTTGTTATGCCCTTCAAATAGTACATAACTTTTGTACGTTATCTGAGGTGTCTCACTTTTATAATGTAAAAATTTTTTTATGAGACTCCTTTACTGTGATTACGATTGGCTGAGGTTTTTTATTTATCTGTTTCTTAAAATAATCTGGTTCATAAAATTTGTTTTCTAATTGTAGTTGATTTTTCAGTATCAGTCTTTAGTAACTAAATTACTGTAAGTATACAGTAGAAATTTATCATTATGCTGCTCATAGGAATAGAATGGCTTTGTTATTTGATTGTCATGACTGTGTTTATTTTTACCAACAGAGTAAGCTGGGGTATTACAACCAGAGCTATTTTAACACATCTCTCATGTAACCTATTCTGCTGTTTTAGTTTCATGTTAAAAGAGCTTGTAAATAGTAACAGTTGATGTGGTAATAGCTAATGTCTGGGTGACAGCGATCACTATTCTTAAAAATACCTTTCTCCTCTTAACCCTTTTAACCACTATTACTGTTACCTTGTTGTTTTTAATTTATATAATAGCTCAAAAACCCCTTAAATGTCTATATTCAATTTGCCTACCATAAAAACTTTAATATTCATTTTATTACCCATCTTATTAATGTATTTGAGATTCCAATCTTTATCTCAGGAAGGTTATTCATAGTATATTTACAAGTCTCATTGAAATCTTTGTTTTCAGCTAATGTACATATTGTATATATTAGTGTATATTATGGCTACAAAAGTCTGTTCCCATTTAGAGACCGCTTTTTTAAAAAGGTAACTGGTGATTTAATTTCGAAGTAAAAATGACAAATCTGTTTCTAACAATTTTTGTAAACAAAATGTACTAGGTTTTTGGGAAGGGTTCCTTTAAGAATTCTTTTTACATGTATATATTTTTTTAAGCTTCAGTCCTCTCCCTTAGTTGAGAAGGGAGTTCGTAACATAAAACCGAAACCAACCATTTTTGTAAGCTTCAAATATTTGGGATATGATATCACTTGTCCTTACAATTTGAGAATAGAGCCCCAGTGTTTAAAGCTGCCAATTTATATGATAGATTTGAGAAGTTTTTATTACCATAAGTAGTATGAGAATATTATATTCTTCATATTGATTAGGCTTGTAGCAAAGATCTCTGCCTAATACTAAAAGCCTGTTATTTTATTTTCTTAACAATAAATTAGCAGATGCATTGAGAGGCAATGAAAATGGAGATTTTTGAAACTTACATATATCATTTTAATTTCGGTATTCAGTGTCCCCACGTTTACAATATATTTGAAGTGAGTATTTGTCATATATTAAAAATTATGTACGTATATATTTTTGAGATTCCACGTACATCACTATATAAAACATAAACAGATTTTTCAATTTTTTGAGAATTTTCAGAGCTCTGTAATTGATTGCATGTTTCCCTGTTTATTGATTTTTTTTTTTATGAATATATTTCAGATAGTGTTTTTAAGAATTGATTTTTGTCTGTTATATGACTGACCATGAGTAGACTCAGTAATTTTTGGAGTTATATTTGAAAAGCAAATTTTAACAGCCATGAGAGGGAGCATTATTACTGTAATCAAAAGTTAGTTGGATATTTTGTTCTAATTTTGATCATTATAGTTTGTAAACTGGTTCATAATACTTAAAAATTTTGTTGATATTTTGGTATATGTTATCATCAAATATTACTGTGACGATTTCTGATAGATTTCTTGGACAAATAATCTATTAAAGATGTGGTATGAATTAAATAGAAAAAAAAATTAAATAGTCATATATTAAGATATGGCCTCAAAAGATTGGGTAATAATGCTTCCTACAGTGCATTTTGAATTACTTAATATCTCTAGTAAATCCAGTTGCTGACGGACAATTTGTGTCTGTCTAACCCTAGATGAAGCTGAGCTGGCTGACAGTGCAGAGGCAGGATGCTTGAGCACGCGCGCCCGCCTCCAGGGTGAGTTTCAATGACAATTAATAGCTTTTCTACCAATCCTTCTAAATTTTTTATCTTATTAGTATATTTTACATAATATTGAAGTTATTAGTTATGTAGTTTATTTATTTATTTATTTTTAAGGTACATTTGTCATCCTCTGCATTTATTGATTGATGATTCTGTTATTATTATTATTATCATTATTATTATTATTATTATTATTATAATCATCATCATCATCATAAGCTAAGCGACAAGCCCAGACTATAAGCCAGGTGCCTTCGGCATGGGATGCAACTTGGTGAGGAAAAGAAAAAAAAAAAAGATATGAAAATTCTGTAACTAAAATTATATAATATGATACAGCATCAAAGTCTGATTAATAAAAATTTTATTGTGCCTAGCTTAAATTTCTGAAGTTCTGCTGACTCAAGATGGCTAGACAGTTCATTCCACTACCTATTGGTGGCCGGAACAAAACTTCTTGAATACTGTTTGGTACTAAATCTAACAAATGAAAATGTATGACAGTTGGGACTGGCTGCTTTCCTTGAAATGCATATAGGATGGAATAAACCAGGTAGAACCAATTCCAATAGGTGATTAACACAGTGTTCAGTTTTATGCACCAAAGAAAGTTTGCTAAGGGCACATCTGTCACATAAGTCAGGAATAAATATCAAACTGCATGCATATATTTAGCCATTGAACTAAATTGAGAATCTGCAACTGATTACCAAACTGTGGAGCAACACTCAGGACTAGGAAGTGTAAAGGAATTAAAACACTTCCTAATAATAGATTAGGTATCAAAAGCCTTAAAATACTTCCTCAAGATACCAATGTTATTTGTGCTACTGAGGAAAATATACAACGAGTATGTTGTTTTAAAGTCAACTTACTGTCAAAAGTTACTCCCAGCATATTGAACGAATCATGTACTGTAATGTTAAAGGAACATTATCATATGAGATTGGCATATGGAGGATCAAGAGTTCTTAAGTTGCTTAATATCATACTTTGTGTTTTATTAGCATTTAACTTCATGCCCCACATTTTGCACCAAGCACTAATTGTTCTCTTTAGATACTCAGTAACAACTAGTCTCATGTTTGTGGGTGAAACATCAATAATTATGTTATCATAATCAGCAAAGGCAACTAGTTTATTTTCCTTTCTTATGCCCATATCATGAGTATACTGAAAGAAAAGCATGTGACAAAGAAAACTACCCTGAGGGACACCGGAGATCGTATTGTTGAATTCACAGTACAGTCCATCTGCCACTACTCTCATGAGTCCTACCTAAAAAAAATGTTTAAAATACTAAAAACAGATCCACCAACAACTACGTTTTTTAATTTAAAAATGAAAGCCTTAATAATAAGACAAAGGTAGCATTAAAGTCAAGATCATTTATGTGTGCCTGCTGACCCAAGTCCAATGCATTTTGCCGATGTGTAGTAATTGTTATAAGTGCATCAAAACTACCTAAACCTTTACAAAAACTAAGCACCTCACTCTACATAATTATTGAGGCACTTTTCTGGCAGTCTCTTGAAAATTTTAGATAAAATAGTAGTGATAATTATGCATATAATCTGTTGGTAATCTTTAAGGAGAGCAGTCTTATTATCAATCCTCCAACAAGAGGGAAAACATCCTGACCTAATCAATTTAAGATATAGTAAGATCAGTGCCATCATAACCATCCAACCTAATCTAAAGACATTTAACCTCACGGGATTGAAATGGTAGAGATGTCAGTTTAGGTTCAGGAGAACAAGATTGAGACATAAAAAAGCTTCAACTTACTTTGCTTGCTATCAAAGACCACAGCTAAAATATCTGCCTTCTCTAATGGGCAGTGAGTAAGAAGCCCATCAAGTTTAAGTAATGGTGGTATAGACATATTAAAACCAAATACAGCAGTTTTTAGTGTTGCTGATGAACACCAGCAAGTGTTTGTTTGCCTAGCATTCTCTCAACTAGTATCTATCCTTCATCCTATGTCCTTCAACTAGTATCTACCCTTGGAAACGGGCTCTAGTTCAGCCAGTTCCTCAGAAGGATAATCATTCTATTCTTCCAACTACTGATCAATTGCCCTAACCTTTGCCATTGGTAAAGTATTCGAAAATCTGCTCAATTCTCAATTCTTCAAACATTTTCTCTGAAGAACTATGGGGAATCCTGTGTTGTCTCCCTTGATATCTCTAAGGTTTTTGACTGAGTGAACTAAGCTCCCCCATCGTTAGACCTTTAAATTGAGGTGTGAGTATACATTCAACCCTTGATTTAACAGACAAAATTTGGAGCAGCAGATTTGGTATTTTTCACTTGTAGTGCATTAAAAAGCACTATTGGTTACCATCAGCTCAGTGTACCACAACAATAATGACAATGCAAATAATAATAATAAATATAATAATAATAATAAAACAGGAGATCCTCCTCTTACGTCAGAGTTCCATTCCTGAAATATAATGTAACCCAAATTTCAGTGTAAGTTGGGACACACCTCAATAGGCACCTATGCTATTGCAATTGGAAAGTTTCTCCCTTTTCCATGCATTTCACTATCTCTTATTTCACTTCCATGGTGATAACTTACCTTATCTTCAAAGCTCTGCCATAAGAATCTTGCTTTATGCTTGAGAGACATAATCCTGGCCAAATACTATTAAAAAAGAACCAAAATAATGTATGGGAGTTGCGTTGTAACCATGAAACATCATAAATCGAGGACAGTGTAAACCAAGGACCACCTGTGATGGTAATAATGACTGTAATTACCTAATTGTGCTTACAGGAAAGAGCCCCAAGCTCGTAACTTCCCGTATGTGTGTGTAATTACCTAATTGTGCTTATGGGTGTTGTATAGTTGTATATCTTAACTGGAATCGTAAAGCTATGTTCTACCAGTGTCATGTTAGATCGACAACTATAGAGCTATAGCGTGCAAGGTGATAATAGGTATGCAAAGGTTACTTAAATATAGTTTATTTAGTTATACACTTATTCTACACCTCAGTGCTCCCTGCCCCCTTAGGGTAAATTTTAAAGTTGTTAATGCCCACAATACTTTGCTGCTTTCTCACTGCTTCTGACTCTTTTTGTATCACAAAGATGGCAGGGTGTGTAATGCTTGGGCATGCCTCCACCAATAGGCTTCCAGAGAATAAGGGTTACAACCACTTACCTATAGTGTTAGGGACATGGCTAAAGGAATGCCAGTTGGATACAAGGAGTGCCTATATGTGTATTTTCAAGTGTACATGTATGTATTCGTGGAGGCTGGCTTTCGACTTTCGTGAGAACAACACAGAAATGTGTGACATTTCTTATCTCCATTGATCAGGGATGCAGAGGTGTGAGTCTATGGGTTGAACCATAGATCTTTGTCATCACTCTGTAAACACACACTCTACCCAGAAAACCACACTGGAAATATCAAGTCACACCACTTTAGCACCCATGACATTACATGGGTAATGTCATGTTACACTTCTTGGGTAAAATTACTGTACGACACGGGAAAGAGCCCCAAACTCGTAACTTCCCGTCTCCTGGTCGGTTCCCTTTTGTACTTAGTGATACTTATCATACTTGTCCTTAAAACTATGGATTAATTTACCATTATCTACCTCCTCGCTTACCCAGTTCCAATTATCAACTTCTCTTACACTAAAAAGGTACTCCCTTACATCCTGCAAAGAAGTATTCTTACAACTCTTCAAACTATGACCTCTAGTTCTAGTGCCAGCCATATCAAAATATCGATCCCTATCCACTCTCTCATAACCATGAAGGAATATAAAAACCATCACCATATCCCCCTAATTTTTCTTGCTTTTGAGTGATGGTAAGTCTAATTCCCCCAGCCTCTCTTCATAACTGAGATTCATATTTCTGGAACCAGTTTTGTGTCATGTCTCTGAACATTTACCAGCTTAACTACGTGTTTCTTCAAGTGTGGATTCCAAAAGGGGGCTGCATATTGAAGCTTTGACCTCACATAGGTTACATAAATATTTCTGAACATTTCCTTGTGCATGTGCCTGAAGGCTACCATTACATTAGCTAAACAAGCATATGCTGCCCTTACTATGCCATTTAAATGCATTTCTGGAGACAAATCTGCCAGTATGTTTACTCCTAGATCTCTCACATTCTTTGTCTCTTGAAGATTTACTCCTGCCATTTGGTCCTTCTTCCACTTATACCCATTCTCATCACCTTACATTTTTAAGTATTGACTTTCTTAGCAACTTTTCTGATTGCTAATGCAGACTATTTAGGTCTTCCTGAAGTTCACTACCATTGTTCTCGTCTCTTACTTTCTTTGCAATCTTTGTATCATCTGCAAACATATTCATAAATGAATTTACAGACTTTTAGATCATTTACATATACAAGGAACAAAAGTAGACCTAAAACTGAACCCTTTGGAACTCCGCTACTAAGTTTTCTCAATTCAGAGACTGAGTGTCTTACTCTAACCCTCTGTTCCCTTCCTTTTAAAGTAAGTTTTTATCCATTCCAAGACATTTCCATCAATTCTCACCATTGCTTGCAGCTTCTTAATAAGTTTCCTATATGTGACTGTGTCAAATGCTTACTGGAAGTCTAGGAATATGCAATTTGCCCAGCCCTTTCTTTCCTGCAAGATTCGACTTACCTCATCATAAAATTCTAATAAGTTTGTTACTGTTGATCTACCTTCTCTAAAACCATGTTGTCTCATTAATAAAAAGTTGAAGGATTCTAAGTGAAGAGCGATGTGTTTTCTTAGTAGTTTCTCCATAACTTTGCAATCTATGCTGGTCAAGGAAACAGGTCTATAGTTTAGAGCTGTATCCCTCCTTTCCTTTTTGAAGATAGGTACCACGTTGGCTTGTTTCCAGCATCTTGGGATCTCCCCTGATTCCAACAACTTTTCAAATATGACTGGGTAGGGCAACAGTCACTGCAAGGAGGATCTAAGGGGAAGTTTTAGTGTAGATGCTATCACCATGGTACTAGACATTTCTTTCTGCTCCTGCAGCACTTCCTAGAGTGTCCCACCTTCTGACATCCTGGCAGGTAATGGCCTTGGCAGGGCAGGAGCTCTTGTCAAGGTATTAGTTTCCGCAGGTCATAGTGGGGTGTGGCCGGGGAGTCATGCATGTGGCAGCAACAGCTGGGTCCCTGTCAACAATTACTTGGGCAACCTTGACAGGAAACTTTTCACAGTAAAAAGTCTCGCCAACACCTGCATCTCTCTCTGCAACTTTGAAGGTTGAATATTTAAAAATTGTCAACACTGGTATATTATTGATAATTTTAGAACATACCTTTTTTTAAAAGCAGCTCACTTAAACCAACTACTAATTTTCTTAGTGGTATATGTTCGGATAGATTACAATTACAGCTAGAGCATTGGAGAGTGTAATCTAGCACCAGCTGAGAACACCGTTGGAAATAAGCACTCATTGGTATATTCAGAGCTGACAATTACTGAAAACTCACTCCACAGCACGATTTGATTAGATGAACATATAACTGATGATTTAGTGCTGTCTAAGGCTTTCTTAGGACTAAAATCACTCCATTGTTAACTGGAAGACCTGGAATCTATGGTGTCTTGTAGAGACGGCGCACAATTTAACCGAATGTACATAACACAGCCTCAAGATCAGGTCGCCTGCTAATAATAATAATAATCAGCATAATAATAATAATGCAGAAATGATGCTAATAACCATAATGATGATAATATAGTAATAACTAAACTACTAAAACAGTATTACTACAAGGGGTCCTCGGTTTACACTGTCCTCGTGTTACAATATATTGTGGTTACAACACATATCCCATAAATTATTTTGCTTCTTTTTTGATAATTTTTGACCTGTATTATGTATCCCAGGCATAAAGCAGATTCTTCTGATGGCAGTACTATTAAGAAAAGGAAAACCATCACTATGGAAGTGAAATTAGGTATAGTGAAATGCATGGAAAAGGGAGACACTTCTACTGCATTAGCATAAGTGCTTATTTAGTAGTGTTCCGACTTACACTGAAATTCAGGTTTCATCACATTTCAGGAACAGAACTCTGATTTAAATCGATGAACCCCTGTAGTATTATAGTTATTATTCCTTAAGTACTCCAATAATAATAGTTAAATAATAATACCTGTTGTATTATAGTAATATTATTACTAGATCATGTCAACACGTATAAATTTGAGCGGACTTACTTTGCTATATGTCACTAAATTAAAACTGTATATTTTTAATTTAGGCAGCTATATTGGCTTGAAAATCAGTAAATAAATATGTCATGATGTCATTGTAAGTGTGAGTCGTTGTAAATTGGGCAAGTCCTAAGTCAGAGACCGTCTGTATCAGGAATCTGGCTGTTGACTTTCTGCAAGAACCCTTGTATACCTTTGCCCTTGTGAAGGAGGAATATGTATAGTGGAGAATTCCTTCTTTATTACATGGAAGGAACCATGGACATGGTATTCTTGTCCCCCACCTCAAGAAAAGGAAAGAAGAAAATGCAGAGTAAGAAAGAAAAATGATAATCATAATAATACCAGTAATTTATCAAGTTAACGCTATATGCAGTTATAATACAGGATTTAGTTTCTGGGCACATGTAAGGAGAAATTTAGACAGATCAAGCTGTTTAGGCAAGCTGAGTGAGTTGTACTACAGTACTCCTTATTTTGCCAATCTGTAAAATTCCTTCCCACTTGGAAGCAAGCGTAGAAAGTTATGCTTCAGAAAAATAAATTGTACTCTATATATTATTGGATTTGAGTTATGAAAATATAGCACATTTCAATAGTGCAAGAAAGCGTACTTATATTGTTTATTGAACTTCTATTTTTTTATGGCTATTTCCCATTTTTTATATTGGTTAGTGTGAATTTTATTTTATTATATCAAATTTCTTATATAGTTAACCTAAATGTAAGCTAGGTAATTAATGGATCTCAATTAACTTCACATTCTCAGAGGAGCTTTCCGAGACAAAAACGAAGACAGCAGTCAGTGTGGCTCTTACAGAACACCTTCAAGATCAGATTGCAACATTAGAAAATCGTCTACAGGAATATAAAGTCATGTCAGAGATTCCAAAGATATATGAAGATCTTGATGATGAAAATACATCAACGTTAGTTAGAAGGAAAAAAGTAAGTTAAGAATTTTGTTTAAAATACTGGAAGTTTGCATAAAATAATTACTTCTGTACTTGTTTAGTTGTAAAGAGAAATTTATCTGGAGCATAAACTCCAATTCTAAGTGATGGCAATATTTGTAAATTTTATTCATAGTATGGTATATACCTTTTCAAGTTGTTGCTAAAGTGGATAGAATTACAGGTACCTATGACTAGTCTTTTGACAAAAATGGCACACTCAAATGTTTTAAGTACTTTTGTAGGCATGCTGGTTGCTATTTATAAATCCAGCATATTATCTTTCTTTATGCTAGGTTGTTTTCTCTGTCCTTGAAATGAGATATATGAATATGTCTGATAAGAATGTACTTGTGTTCTCAAAATTTTTTAGAATAATCGTTTTTCGTCAACTGTCAGATGATACTCTGCAATATCTTTAATCTGAATGCTGTATGAGATTTGATAATTTACCTCAAAATGCAGGATACAAAGAAAAGCAAAGACAACATGAATGAAGATGATGATAACGAAGATGACCTTAAAGATAATAGTTCAAGCGACCTTGATGAATCCTTGGATGTCAACACTACGCTTACTATCATACCAACTAAAGAGACTTGCAAGGTGAAGACATACATGTATTTGTTAATACTCATGTAAACATCACCTTCCTCATTGTTTCCAAATATATAGTAAATGTGTTATTTTCACCCCATAAAAGTCGACCCCATTTTTCTAAGGCTCTTAGCACAGTTTCTTGATTTTTCAATGAGTAGTATTACGGTATATATAACTTATAATTTTTTTCTTCCAATTCTTTTCTATCAGAACATATGGCAGGAATTTCAGCATTACATTGCAATTAGTCATTAGAACTGTTATATTGTAACTTCTACCTAGTTTATATACAGGTATAGTCAGCCAGCTGTCATGTAGTTATTAAAATCATATCTCATAAGTCAAGTTTGCCACAGAACAAATTAGTAGTTGAGACACAAAGTAATTTAATATGTATAATATATCGATTTTCACTAATATTTGCAGCTTTCTCCTTTCCATAAAAAGCAGTGATGCCTGTCTCTTGTACAAGAACAGAGGAGGAGACTCCTGCATCTGAAACATTCTGTTATTGTAACTCTTAACACTTGTAGTCATATATACATAAGATATCCATTAATAGTACTTTTTTATATTATTGCCATTGCCTCTGTTGAAACCTAAATTCGGGAAGGTTCTTTACCATAATTGTCTCCACGCATCTGAAAATGTACTCAGAGAAGTATTATTGCTTTCTCTTCCTCGACACAAGAATTTGAAGCTTATAGTCTCAAATATGAATAGAAAACAAAAATAGAAGAAGGATATTGTCATAGCCCTTGTCAGTGAATATCTTGTAGCTCATGTATATGATAAGAAATTTAATATGTTTTTGTATGTGTAGCATGTAATGTGCATTCACAGGCTAAGTTAAAACTTTTGCATTTCAACTTAAGCACGAAGCCTTCTGTAAATTAGATATATAATGCATTAATGTAATCTCACAGTTCATTTTAATTATTATGCTCTTTATTTTCTTAATGATTGTTTATGTGTGTAGTATTTATTTTATATTTATTAAGCTTTCTCTATCTTACTGTTTCAGGATTCTAAAGTAAATGGTAGTGTAGATGACAAAGATGCCAAAGATTTTGAACAAGAGTCAACTTTGCACTCCGACATTCTTAGACTGCAAGGTGTGTTTCTTAACCAAATATAGTATACTGGTGTAAAATGGTTCATCCTTGTTTACTTAGTGGAAGATTAAGCCTGATGAAATATTTGCATTTTTATATTTTGGTAGTGTGAAACTTCCAGAGATTTTTTAGTGTATAAAAAAGATAGGTGAATGACTACTGTCATTAAGAAGTCACCCTCTCAAGCTCATGTCATTTATGGGAATGGAATGAAAAATAAGATGACAACTCTCTTATACGTTTTATTAATTCATCCCATATGTTTAATACATTATATCCCATAGAATTGCTTGTTACGAGTAGGGAGGCTCAAGATGCAGCAGAAAAGGAGGTCAATCGCATCAGGGAAGAGTTAACTCAGGCATCGACTGCAGCCATTACTGCTTCACACGAGTCGTCAAATCTTCGGCAGCAGTTGGCTGTACGTGTTAACGTTTTAATATTGTTAACGTAGTTTGGCTAAAGATTGGTTAAAGATATATATTTTTTTCTGTTTTTGTCACCAAAACTGCCAATATTCATATGAATAGCCAGAATTATTATTATCACAGAATATAAAAGGAAGTCATAAATGAGAGAAAGACATTTTTTTATCCTCATGCATTTATGCTTACATGTTACATTTTATATGCTTTAAATTTGAATAAGACCAAGGTCATGCTTCTGCACGCTCCTCAGTACCTCGGCTATTCTTAATTTACCCAGCAGTTTCATCATGATGCATTATGTTTCTCTTGCACCAACTCTTCTTAGCCCCCTCACAGTGTCTTTCTTGCTGGTCGTCAAGTTGCGATGTCATCCTCCATAATCTTTGATTAATTTGTGTCTATATCCTGTTAAGTGTCTTCTTAATGTAACTTGCTTTGTCAGTGTCTTAATATTTCTTATATCCTACAATTATTGCTTTCCCTCTTCATCAAAATTATTCATTGACAAATTTTTTTTGTCATATTTCATTTTAAACACTAAAAAATGCCTGCGAAATATATACACTATATTTCAAGTCATTCACTCACCGTCATACCTTATCTGTTTTTCTTTGTACAGAATGAATAAGACTTAGCTGCTGCTTACAACACCATGTTATCCTGGTTGACTTGTCCCTTCATTCATGTTATGTTTGTTCACTGATGGTATACATTGAATTTGTACGTTTTTCGCTCCCCCTTGCATATCTAGACTTTTTTTTTTTTTTAAGTCTCTCTATCCTAGAATCTCAGTTTTCTTCTTGGCCTACCTCTGTATCAAAACCAAGAAGGCTAGGCCCATAAATGCTCTTCATTTGTGTCTTGTTTTCCGCCTTTTTCTCTACAACTTCATGGATTTTTTTTAACTTATTCTGAAGATGCCAGGTTATCCACTTTAAATGATGACAGAATCGCTTTTAGTTAGCATTCCTAAGTGTAATAGCACTTTTAGTATCAGTCATTTTAATATGATTTTCTCGCACGCATTAAGCTCTGTTCCAAAGATGCTAGTATGGTAGTGGTAATTATAGTATTATTATTGAGGAAATGGATTCATCGTGCCTTGCTGTGTACTAGTACTTATGTCAGTAGTTTTGTACTATGAAAATTGATTATTTAAGAAAGTTGCTGCCAAATTCCTACGCCCCAATCACCCATACAGAAAACAAAATTAATATTCCTTCTCGGCCATCTCATTCGAAAATATGAAGATTTACATTCCTGCCTATCACATTCTCTTTCAAAGTCAGCAAGGTGGCCACATTTCTTTACAAATCTTTGGAAATAAAGATTTATTATTATTATTATTATTATTATTATCCAAATTTCGGCCTATCTTTATGTTGCTTTACTGCAGTTAAAAGTCTTGGGGGAAGAAACTGCCAGTCTCCCTCTTGTATTTTCTCTTCACATTCTATAACTCACAGGGCTATAATGAGACTTTCCTCTTCCTCCTTTAGAGATAACTCAGTAAGGACATTGTCATAACTTGTTTCACTAAAGCATATATACTAATGCTGTTCCTCATACTAAGTGTTTTTTTTTTAAGGCAAGTGAAGCCCTTATGTCAGAAAAAGTGAAGTTAGTGAGTTCACTACAGAGCCAAGTCAGCCGTCTTGAGAGTTCATCGGAGGAAGTTCACTCACATCTCTCGGCTCTAACCTGGAAGCTGAAGGAGGAGCAGCAGAAAACTGAAGATGCAAAGGAAGAAAAGCAACAGTTAAAAAGTATATCCTATTTTTCCTAGAGAGAGAATTATACCTCTTTTAATGCAAGTGTCATTTATATTAAGTAACCAACCTAAAATGGTAAAATATATATACAGCAATTTTTTTTTTCTCAAAGATTCTTAGTGCCATTACAGTAATATATATATATATATATATATATATATATATATATATATATATATATATATATATATATATATATATATATATATATATATATATATATATATATATATATATATATATATATATATATATATATATATATATATATATATATATATATATATATATATTTTATTCTTCTTCATCGTCTACATCTTTTCCTACTTTTATGTGGGGTCGATGTTTCTGGCCAGTGTTCTCCATATGTTCCTGTCCCATACCTCATCACCCAACAAACCATTAGACTTCAGGTCGTCATTGATGCAATCCATCCACCTACGCTTTGGTCTCCCCCTCCCTCTCCTACCCTGTATATCGATTTCCATCCCTCCTAACGACATAACCATACCATCTTAGTCTACTTTCTTGTATCTTATCTGATATTTCTCTAACTTTTGAGGTACCTCTAATCACCTCGTTTCTGATCTTATCGCTTTTTGTCACCCCACACATCCATCTCAACATCCTCATCTCTGCCACATCCAGTTTTTTTTTCTTGTGTCTTCTTTATTGCCCATGTCTCTGCTCCATACATCATCGCAGGTCTCACAACACTTTACCCCTAAACTTAATCCCTGTTCTCCTGTCGCACAGCACCCCAGACACTTTCTTCCAGTTCTTCCATCCCGCTTGTATTCTGTGGGTTATTTCTGACTCTAGGTCACCATCCTCTGCTACTGTTGATCCCAAATACTTGAACATTGCAACTCTTTTTCTACACCTCCCCCTGCAAATTGACCTCCCCATCCTCATCATCTCTCAACCTCTAGTACTCTGTGTTCTTCCTGCTAATTCTCAGTCCTCTATCCTCCATCATTCTTCTCCACTCCTCAAGCTTCTCCACTACCTCTCGTCTGTTGCTACACAGTACAATGTTATCTGCAAAGAGCATACACCATGGTGACTGATCTCTAATACCCTGGGTTACTACATCCAAGACCAGATCAAATAGATATGGACTCAAAGCAGACTCTTGATGCAGACCAGCATTTACTGAGAGACTTTTCGTCAAACCCACACTGCTCTTAACATTTGCCTCTGCCCTCTCATACATATCTTGGATGATTCTTACATATTTCTCGGGGACTCCCTTTTCTCTAATACACCTCCACACCTCTTGAAGTGATACTCGATCATATGCCTTTTCCAGGTCAATAAAGACCATATGCAGTCCTTTCTGTTTCTCCTGATGCTTTTCCATCATTTGTCTCAAGGCAAATATGGCATCCACTGTCCCTCTTCCAGACATGAAGCCAAACTGTTCATCCCCAATTGTCGTTTCCTCTCTGAGTCTTCTCTCTATGATCTTCTACCGTATCTTCATAGTATGACTTAACAACTTTATACCTCTATAGTTTCCACACTTCTGAATGTCTCCCTTCCCTTTATTGATTGGGATGATTAGGCTTCCTCTCCACTTCTCTGGCATCTTTTCCTGACTAAAGATCTTTTGCATTAAGTCCCACAAGATATCTATGCCTTCCTCTCCAAGACTCTTCCATACCTCCACTGGCGTCTTATCAGGTCCTGCTGCCTTTCCATTTTTCATTTTCCTTACTGCCCGCTCTACCTCTCTTCTAGTCACTGTTGTTATAACTGCTTCATTTGGAAGTCCATCTTCAAATACTGCTCTTGGGTTCTCTTCATTTAGTAATCCTTCAAAATAACTTTCTCATCTGCTTTTTTATTTCATCCTCTTCTGCAAGAACTACTCCATGGTTATCCTTTATTTGTCTTCCTTGGGTCAAGTCCTTGGATGCAGCATCTCGGGCCTTGGCAATTCACAAAATTTTCTTCTCTCCTTCTGGTGTTTCCAGCTCTTCATAGACTTCGTTCAGTGTCTCTGCCGTTGCTTTTGCTACTGCTCTCCTTGCCTCCTTCTTTGCCTGCTTGTACTCTTCTTTATCCTGCTCCAGGCCTGATAAATCTGCCTTTTTCTTAGCTTCTTTCTTGGTCTTCACCCATTCTTGAACTTCCTCATTCCACTACCATGACTCTTTATCATTTGGGAGTTTCCTTCCTGATGACTTTCCAAGTACCTCCTCACCAACCCTCAAAATCACCTTACTTTTCTCTGTCCACCATTCTTGTACATCCTCATGCAACCTTATCGTTTGCAACACTCTTCCCTTAAGCATAGTTCTCAGCTCTGCATCTTTCAATCTCCACCCCTTTATCTTTTGGTCCATCCTTGGCTTCTTACTTTTCCTACATTTCCTGAGCCTACAATCAGTTACTACTATCCTATGTTGCACTGCTACACTCTCCCCATTTATTACTTTACAGTTGCTAATCTCCTTCAGATTGCCTCTCCTACACAACAATAAATCTATCTGGCACTCCCTCCCACCACTACTGTATGTAATCAATCTGTTTTTCCTTTTTCTCAAAGAATGTGTTGACCAATGCCAGATCAAATGCCACTGCAATATTAATCACTCCCTCCTCATTTCTCTCACCCACCCCCCAGCCCCCATGAACTCTACCTATCCCATCCCTCCCAATTCCCAAGTGGCCATTTAGATCTCCTCCCAAAATTATCCTCTCCCTTATAGGAATTGTTCTAAGCTCCTGGTCCATCTCCTCCCAAAATACATCCTTCTCCTCCACTGTACAACCAGTTTGGGGGGCATAGGCACATACCACATTGACTACCGTTTCTCCCAGTCCCAGCTTTAAACTCATACTTCTGTCACTCTTTCTATTCACACCAAGTAAGCTTTCCTTCAGGTCTTTGGATAGTATTATTACTACACCATTCCTCCCTTCCTCATTTGCTCCACTATAGAACAATTTGCAACCCTCACCCAGTTCCCTCGCCTTACTTCCTTTCTATCTGGTCTCCTGCACACACATCACTCCAAGTCTCCTCCTCTCCATCAGGTCCACCAATTCTTGCCCCTTCCCAGTCATCGTCCCCACATTAAGAGTGCCCACCCTCAGCACCTCATCTGACACTCTCTCTCGAGCTTGCCTCTTTAACCCAGCCCGCCCATGACTGGTTAGCCCTTGCTGTCTTTCGGGAGGGGTCAGGCGAAGCCCCAACGCGTTATTTGTACTGGCCATATTTTGGTTTTGGCAAAATTTTTATGGCCGGATGCCCTTCCAGCCACCAACCCTCCCCATTTACCCGGGCTTGGGGGGGACCGGCACCTACTTGAGGCTGGCTTGCCCCCTCAGTGGCTGGGTTTATATATATATATATATATATATATATATATATATATATATATTATATATATATATATATATATATATATATATATATATATATATATATATATATATATATATATATATATATATATACATACATACTATATACGACACCTAGTTCTCAGAATAACGCCTAGATAGGTTCTTAGAAGTGTCGGGTAAATAGAAAATCCTGTAAAAAAACAAGTCATTTTCCATAGGAAACAATGATAAAGGGCATAGATACATTCCAAACCTTACATAGACACACCTTGCCAAAGATATAAGTAAAAAACATATTTTATTACTACATAGCAAAGCAGAAAGCCCTGTATCTATTTTTAAGAGTATACAAAAGATATTCATATTCACTTTACAGCTAGAAATTAACATACATTACTGTACTGTACTCTATTATGCAGTGGGCAACAATAATACAATACACTGGGACATGCATTGTGGCCGTGAGCAAGTAACTTATGCGATAGAAGAGGAGGAGGATGCAGGAGAACGAACCTCTATCTGCAAATGTAAACAAAGATAAAATAAAAATTATAAATAACCAAAGCAAGACTAAAAAACGAAAAAAAATCAGTTATGCAATGCCTAAATCTACCATATGACAGATTAAAAAAACTTAATCTACATTCTCTAGAGAGGCGCAGAGTTAGGGGGGATATGATTGAGGTGTATAAATGGTTTAAAGGGATTAACAATGGTGATATTAATAAAGTTTAAAAAATTCATGATCAAACCAGAACTCGTAATGGATTTAAGCTTGATAAATTTAGGTTCAGAAGGTAAATTGGTGAAAATTGGCTTGGTAATACCGTAGAGTAGCTGATGCATGGAACAGGATTCCTAGTAGGATACTAAATGCCAATACCTTAGACACCTTCAAATGTAGATTAGATAGACATATGATAGAGGTAGGGTGGGTGTATATATAATGTATAATGATGATAATCTTTTCTAATCGTAATCCTCTTTGTACTCGTAGAAGAAGCGTCCGCGGGCGCTTATTTACTTAAAAAAAAAAAATTGGGGGGGACGTTATTCGCGAAATTCTAATTTTTTTACTATTATTCTTTGGGGGCGTTATTGCAATTTCGCGGATAAAAAAAATCGCGCATAAAAGGAACAAAGTGTGTATAATATATATATATATATATATATATATATATATATATATATATATATATATATATATATATATATATATATATATATATATATATATATATATATATATATATATATATATATATACATACATACAGTAATCCCCCCAGTATCGCGGAAGTTCGGTTCCGGGACCCGGCGCGAGACAGAAAAACCGCGAAGTAGGATCAGCCTATATGTACATAGATATTTTAATTTATTTTTACATATGCACTGTATAAACCCTCCCTGTACTGTTAACAAACCACCCTTTACTTCATAAATAACAGCATGCAACGTAAATTTATATGAAAGTGATAGATAAAATTACATTGAATGAAGTGGTAATTACATGACATACTCTTGTACATAGGTATTTTACAATAATCATTCGCCAAAAAAAAATCCGCGATACAGTGAAAACGTGAACCAAGAAACGCGATACAGCGGGGGATCACTGTATATATATATATATATATATATGTATATATATATATATATATATATATATATATATATATATATATATATATATATATATATATATATATATATATATATATATATATATATATTATATATATATATATACAGTGCTCCCTCAGTTATCATGGGGGTTTGGTTCCGGGACCCGCCGCGATAGGTGAAAAATCACGAAGTAGGAGCACCATATTTATTATAGGTATTTTACATTTATTTTTACCTTTACTGTATAAACCCTCCCTGCACTGTTAAACCACCCTTTACTTTATTAAGAACAGCTCGCAAGCGTAAATTTATTAACATGATACAGTAACCCCTTGTTTATCGAGGGGGATCGGTTCCAGGGCTGGCCACGATAGTTGAATTTCCGTAAAGTAGGAATATCTTAAAAAAATTAATAATAATAATAATAATAATATATATATATATATATATATATATATATATATATATATATATATATATATATATATATATATATATATATATATATATATATATATATATACAGTGTTGCCTCACTTATCGCAGTAGTTCGGTTCCGGGACCCACCGCGAACCAGGAAATCCGCGAAGTAGGATCCGCCTATATGTACATAGATATTTTAATATATTTTTACGTTTACACTGTATAAACCCTCCCTGCACTGTTAAAAAAACACCCTTTACATTATAAATAACAGCAAGCAACGTAAATTTTTATGAAAGTGATAGATAAAATTACGGTGAATGAGGTGATAATGACGTGACATACATACTCATTTACAATTATTTTTTCATTTACGTACTGTATAAACCCTCCCTGCACTGTTAAAAAAAACACCCTTAACATTATAGATAACAGCAAGCAACGTAAATTTTTATGAAAGTGATAGATAAAATTACGGTGAATGAGGTGATAATGACGTGACATACATACTCATTTACAATTACTTTTTCGTTTACGTACTGTATAAACCTTCCCTGCACTGTTTAAAAAACACCCTTTTCATTATAAATAACAGCAAGCAACGTAAATTTTTATGAAAGTGATAGATAAAATTACGGTGAATGAGGTGATAATGACGTGACATACATTTGTACATGATAGGTAAACTTACCGTGAATGAGGTGATGATCATCTTCTCGACCCCGGAGGAA
>JAXCGZ010008501.1:15000-25000 GCA_037179515.1 Halocaridina rubra
GAAGGGCATCCAGCCTCAAGTCCCAATCTCCTACTTGTCTGTGTCTACCTCCATTCGAATGAAGACTAAATTTGACATATAAAACGGTGGATCTCATGGGAGACGCGATAGCTCACTGGTAGAGAACGCGAATTGGGATGCAACTGACTCGGATCCCAGCCCACTGTGGGGTGTTAGAAAGGGCATCCAGCTTTAATCCCCCATCTTCAGAATGTCTGTGTCCGCCCCCATTCGAATGACGAATAAGTGTGACACTTGAAACGATGCATCATTAAAGATGGAGTAGTTTCACACTTTCTCATTGTAAGGAAACATAATGTGTCACAGAAAACCCACCACAATTTGCAGTATTGGACATGAAAACTTATCAAAGATATGGAGATGCGTTAGAATCAAAATAAATAGGATTTATTACATTCCAACCTTTCCAATCATGCTAAGGTTCCTTAACAAGGATCCTACTCCTTGTTGGTTACTGTATGGAGATTGTATACCCGGGCACGATTTAGCTTAACCCATCCAGTCTTTATATCTAAAAATTATTTATCTGCATATGCATTGCATCATAAAATATATATAGGCTTAATGAAGTCCCATTTCAGGAGACCGCGATATTGTAGTAATTAGAAGACTCACCTCGGGAAGTGAAAGACCAGCGACTGAGCCCATCGCGGGTCCTTAGGAAGGGCATCCAGCCTTAATTCTTAGGTTTCAATCTTTCCGTGTCAACTCCAGTAATGGGGATTAATAAACGCACATCAAACGAAAATAAAGTCCCATTTCAAGGGTCCGATTTTGCTGAACACTCAGGCAAGATCCCGCCTGAATCTTCTTCCCCTTGTAGGCGAGTTTAGTACAATACGAAAGCTTGGGATGTAATGCACCCTAAGAATTTTCATTTTCAGTACATCATCTGTTAAATGTGTGTGTGTGTGTGTGTGTGTGTTTAATCACTTATTATGAAATCTGTCAATCTTCCCTAATTAAAACTATTTGTGACTCACATAGAACTGGGAAGTTTTTGTAAGAAGGGTCACTCGAACGTTTAAATGGACAGTACTTTGCGTAAAATTTATATGAATATATCTAAAAGAGAACATTAAAATGAAAAGCCAATTTAAAAAATAAAAAGAGCCCACTCTACAAAAAAAAAAAATAGAGTGAACTGAAAAGAATAAACAAATATATGAAAATGAGCGTCTTGAAAATAATCATTAACATTCATCATTTATGAAAAAAAGGCAAATAAAAATAGAAATAAGAAATGTATGATGAATGAGTATAATAATAAAGCATGAAAAAAGAGCATGTATGAAAAATAAAGAAAAGAGTGCAGCAACAACACAACAAATCCCTTCCAAGCATCTCTGAAGCCCAAAAGAAAGACCCCAAGAAATTCGAATTAAAATAATGGACTCTGCAACAGACTTGGAAAGCTCCCTTCTTCTGCAGTTGTCTCGAGCAGACTGGTTAGGTAATTAAAGGGACCTATTTCAAGCACTGAGAAATTTATGCATTTAACAGCACTTTATTCATTAAATTCCCACTGCAAAGTGATACGTCTACAATTTACAGCCAAATTCTCAGCATGTTTAATTGCTGCAAGCATGTTCACAGACATTATGAATATGATGATATGAAAAAAAATACTAACATTTGCTAACTATGCGTTTTTAAGTAAGTAGTCTAATTATATAACGTCATTTAGTGAATGCTAATTTTAGTACCCATTGCTGGATATAATGATCGTGTATTCCAATCTTGTCATTAATTTTAGTAAATGGCAATTGAAAGGTACATTATCTAATATTCGAACTATGTCATATCCTTTATAAAATGCTAATTACAATTATTTTGGGAATTACTTATAATGCGATAGATTTCAGCAAATTCTTAATGAAGGATCCCTTGTTGAATATATTAATTATGTCATATCTTTTGGCAAATATAAATTGCGGGGTTCAAAGTAAGATATACTAATAATGTCATGCTTTTAGCATTTGAATGCTAATGATATTGATGATTATTGGATATAATTTTTATGGAATACCTCAACAAATGAAAATTGTTGGAATAACTGTTGGTTACCCATAGCAATCGTAGGTCCACGGTGGCATATATTACTTATGAAGCTTGATACAGCAAATACCAATTGTAGAGTCTAATGCACATGACTTCTTACAAAGGATTTGCTGTAAGGTACAGTGTTATCTCTTAGCGAAATATACCTGATACTTTCGGTGACAAAGTTTGCAGACATATATAAACTTGTTAACTCAATCGTGAAAGTTTAGAAATTCGCTTGAAACATTATTATGATAATACAAAATTAGCTGTATTTTTCCTTATGTTGTATTCGAAAAAAAAAAGAATCTATACTTCCGTTGATTAATAAGTCTAAAGTTGGTTATATATTACAATAAGGATACATACATCGAATCATATATTCAAAGAAAGTAAATATATTCCGCTTGCCAGTCTTAGGAAACTCATTTCCGAGTTAGAAAAGAAACGTTGAAGAAACAACGAATGAAGTAAACAACACTTCATTAGAGTGAAAGTACAATATATTAATTTATGAGTGAAAGAGAAAGAAAGAAAGGGAGAGAGATGCACAGTATATTCAGTTATGAGAGTCAGGGCGAGAGAGAGAGAGAGAAACATAGTATATTACTTTATGAGAGAAAGTGAGGTAGAAAGAGAATAACAAATAATATTTTATAATCTAGTTAAGAGTAAAGAGAGAGAGAGAGAGAGAGAGAGAGAGAGAGAGAGAGAGAGAGAGAGAGAGAGAGAGAGAGAGAGAGAGAGAGAGAGAGATACGGGTTGGTAGGTAGGTACTGGGATCAGGGCATGCAACATTTCTAGGTTGCATAGACACCAAGAATAAAGTTAATTTTTGTCATTGTGGATTTTACCGCAAACGAGGGCCATGTACTTCGCAATAAAAAGATTCCCATCTGTTCCAAGAATGGAATTCCAGAATTTCATTCCTGGGAGAGATTCTATATCTTATTTTATATCCGTTCCAGACTAGAATTCCAGAATTCTGCAATTCCAATTCTGGAAGTCTAATACACTCATTTCACATTCTTTTCCGAATAAAATTCTGGAATTACGCTTCTGAAAAAATATCTAACACGCATTTTCCTTCCATTCCAAGAATGAAATTCTGGAATTACATTTCTGGAGGAGTCTCCCACACTCATTTCACTTTCATTATAAGAATGAAATCCTGGAATTCCATCCCTGAGAAAGTTTCCTACACTTATTTCCCTTTAACGAATTTTGGAATTTCATCTCTGGAAAAGATTTACATTCATTTCACTTCCATTTATGAATGAGATTCTGAAATTCCATCTAACAGACTGTCACCTACACACAAAATTCTTTTCCTTCTCCAGAATGTAAATTTGGAATTTCATCTCTGGAAGCCCCTCCTACGCTCTTTTCCTTTCCATTGCAGATTGATATTCAGAATTGCCATCTCTGGAAGTCTCTCCTACATTCCTTTCATTTCAAGAGTTAAATTCTGAAATTCTTAGAGAGTTCCCAGCAATAATTTTCCTCCCATGAATTCTGTAATTCTATATTTGATATATTCATTCCTTTCAATGCCTGAATGTATTCTGGAATTACATTTCTGGGAGACTTTCTTACACTCGTTTTTTCCATTCCTGAACGGATATCTGATAATCCATTTGAGTGAGAGTTTCTTTGGGTAATTTCCCTTCCGCACCAGGAATGGCATTCTGGAATTTGATCTCTAGAAATGTCTCCTACAATCACTTCCCTTGCATTTCAAAACTGGAATTCTCGAATACCATCTCAGAAATTGTCTCCTGCATTCATTTCAAGTAATGTTATTCTTGCTTTAAACTTAGTTTGTTGTTGAAAAAGAACAGTTAAAAAGTGGATGTCATAATCTTTACTGTGTCCTGGAATGCGACTTCGTTCTTAATTCCAGAGAATAAGTTGGCTGGAATTTAAAGAGGGTAATCATTTCAGGACAATTATTTGGGAAAGTTATTAGAATTTAGGAAACAGTTACTGGGGATGCAAGAAGGTCTGGGAGTAATTTATTTAGCGTTCATTTTGTTTTGAGTTCCTTGAAGAAGAAGAAGAAGAAGAAGAAGAAGAAGAAGAAGAAGAAGAAGAAGAAGAAGAAGAAGAAGAAGAAGAAGAAGAAGAAGAAGAAGAAGAAGAAGAAGAAGAAGAAGAAGAAGAAGAAGAAGAAGAAGAAGAAGAAGAAGAAGAAGAAGAAGAAGAAGAAGAGAAAAAAAGAGAAAGAAACTATCTATGGATGTGATATACGACACCTATTGTATCTAAGACGCAAAGGGCCGTTACTGATATTAAAAAAAAAAAATAATACTACATAAGCCAGGAGATGAATGGCAACTTTTTTTTTCGCTAATATACTCCTCATTAGAACCCTTTCTGGCTGTTTTTGTTATCGGCCGAGAGAGAGACGAGACTTTGATGGTTTGGGCATGTCCTGAGAAGAGATGAGAGGTGTGTTGGGAGACGGAGTCTGTGGATTTAGATTTTTCTTTTACATCCTCAAAAGGTTTGATGATTAATCCGTAACATTAGGGAAGTTTAAACATGCCAGGAACAATGAATGCACTAAAAGAAAAACAAACTTTATCAGCAACTGTTCTTTTACAAGATGTATATACTCCTAAATACTGAACTATCCTAGGTGATTTGAAGAGTGTATATATATATATATATATATATATATATATATATATATATATATATATATATATATATATATATATATATATATATATATATATATATATATATATATATATATATATATATATATATATATATATATATATATATATATATATACGCTCTTCAAATCACCTAGGATAGTTCAGTATTTAGGAGTTTATACATCTGGTAAAAGAACAGTTGCTGATAAAGTTTGTTTTTTCTTTTAGTGTATTCATTGTTCCTGGCATGTTTAAACTTCCCTAATGTTACGGATTAAGCATCAAACCTTTTGAGGATTTTACCAAAATATCTAAATCCACAAAATCCGTCATAGTCTCGCCTCTCTCTCAATCGATGACAAAAACAGCCAGAAAGGGTTCTGATGAGGACTATATTAAAAAAAAAAAAAAATTGCCATTCATATCCTGGCTTATGATGTAGTAGGTTTTTTTTTTTTTAATATCAGCATATGTATCTGTATATGTATATGTATATATATGTATATATATATATATATATATATATATATATATATATATATATATATATATATATATATATATATATATATATATATATATATATATATATATATATAACCAAGCAAGCACATTACATATGTGAAAACATGAATCATTTTTTTCCCGACCGGGACTCGAACCTAGGACTTATAATTACTAAGTCAAGGCGCTACCAACTACACACCACAGAAGGTATAAATGGAATCCAACCTTATAGCTTATAAGAACATAAGAACATAAGAATAGAGGACACTGCAACATGCCTACTGGCACACACGAGGCAGCTCCATTTTTGAATTGTATTTTCAGCATGTCTAACCTATTCTATTCTACTCTACTTATTTATTCTGTTTTTCTTTTTATGATTTTTCTAATAAGCACTAACCTATTCATACCCACCCTACCTCTGCCATATGTCTATCTAATCTACATTTGAAGGTGTCTAAGGTATTGGCATTTACTATCCTACTAGGAAGCTTGTTCCATGCATCAGCTACTCTATTACCAAACCAATTTTTACCAATTTCCCTTCTGAACCTAAATTTATCAAGCTTAAATCCATTATTACGAGTTCTGGTTTGATCATGAATTTTTAAAACTTTATTAATATCTCCCTTGTTAATCCCTTTAAACCATTTATACACTTCAATCATATCCCCCCTAACTCTTCGCCTCTCTAGAGAATGTAGATTAAGTTTTTTTAATCTGTCCTCATATGGTAGATTTCTGATATTGTGTATCATCTTGGTCATTCTTCGTTGCACTCTCTCCAAGGATTCAATTTCCATTCTATAATAGGGTGACCAGAATTGCACAGCATAATCTAAATGGGGCCTAACTAATGCAAGATAGAGCTGCAAAATAACTTTTTCCGTCCTATTGCTGACGCTTCTTGAGATAAATCCTAAAATTCTGTTTGCTTTATTTCTGACTGCTGTGCATTGCTCTCTTGGCTTAAGACTATCTGCTATACTTAGGGATGAACGCATTCTATCTGAATGCCACTATGTTCATATTACAGATTCCCCAACCTCACTCGTGGCTTCAATATAAATTTGGATGAGGAATATAACAATTTTGTCATGACTCTTAAGAATAGTCAGAGAGACTATATTCCCATGAAACATTGCAGATCAAGAAAAAATGACCCTAAATGGATGAACAATAGAATAAAGAATCTTATAGGTATTAAAAGAGGAATATACAGGAAACTAAAAAGAGGTGAAGAGCAGGTGAGGCAGCAATATATACAGTTAAACAGGGAAGTTAAAAAGATAGTTAGAGAGTCGAAAAGAAAATATGAAGTTAGAATAGCAGGAGAAGCTAAAGAAAATCCTAAAGGGTTTTATCAACATTATCAAACAAAATTTAAGGAAAAAGTCGGACCAATTGAAGTAGCCAATGGCCATATCACAGATGACGATAAAGTGATGTGTACATGTTTAAATGATTATTTCTTATCTGTATTTACAAATGAAAACTTGGAAAATATTCCGGAAGTAGAATCCATTTACAGAGACAGTCCCTATAATATACTTAGTTCAATAAATATTACGAGAGAGGAGGTAATAAAAGAAATAGATAAATTAAAGGCTCATAAATCTCCGGGACCTGATGGAATATATGCTAGAATATTAAAGGAATGCAAGGAAGAGCTTAGTTGTCCTCTAACTGCATTATTTAATAATTCAATAAAATTAGGATCGGTACCCATGGAGTGGAAATTGGCAGATGTGGTACCAATATTTAAAAAAGGAGAACGTGTTAAAAAGAATAATTATAGGCCGGTAAGTTTAACGTCAACAGTGGGTAAGATTCTAGAATCCATAATTGCAAATAAAATAAGGGCACATCTAGAATTACACAGACTGATAAAACTTTCACAACACGGGTTTCTTAAGGGTTTTTCGTGCCTTACAAACTTACTGTCTTTTTATTCAGAAGTTTACGAGGCAGTAGATTGTGGCAAAGAATATGATACAATATATCTAGATTTTAGCAAAGCTTTTGATAGAGTTCCTCACAAAAGATTAGTTAAAAAGCTGGAAGCTCATGGTATAGGAGGAGCTGTGCTTAGATGGATCAAACAATGGTTAAAAGACAGAAAACAGAGGGTTTGCATAAATGGAGAGAAATCAGAGTGGGGCTCGGTTACAAGCGGGGTACCACAAGGCTCGGTACTGGGTCCCCTATTATTCATCGTATATCTAAATGATCTGGATTCGGATATCAGTAGTAACCTAAGTAAATTCGCAGACGACACTAAAATAGGTAGAACTATAAATGGAAAAGAAGACATTCATGCTTTACAGGAAGATCTAAATAGATTATCTGAATGGTCGGACAAATGGCAAATGGAATTTAATGTTGAAAAATGTAAAGTAGTTAAAATGGGTACTATAAAAGACAATACTAGTTATAAGCTAAATAACCATGAAATCATGAGTTCTCAGTGTGAAAGGGATTTGGGAGTTCTTGTGAGTAGTAGTCTTAAGCCAAGAGAGCAATGCACAGCAGTCAGAAATAAAGCAAACAGAATTTTAGGATTTATCTCAAGAAGCGTCAGCAATAGGACGGAAAAAGTTATTTTGCAGCTCTATCTTGCATTAGTTAGGCCCCATTTAGATTATGCTGTGCAATTCTGGTCACCCTATTATAGAATGGAAATTGAATCCTTGGAGAGAGTGCAGCGAAGAATGACCAAGATGATACACAATATCAGAAATCTACCATATGAGGACAGATTAAAAAAACTTAATCTACATTCTCTAGAGAGGCGAAGAGTTAGGGGGGATATGATTGAAGTGTATAAATGGTTTAAAGGGATTAACAAGGGAGATATTAATAAAGTTTTAAAAATTCATGATCAAACCAGAACTCGTAATAATGGATTTAAGCTTGATAAATTTAGGTTCAGAAGGGAAATTGGTAAAAATTGGTTTGGTAATAGAGTAGCTGATGCATGGAACAAGCTTCCTAGTAGGATAGTAAATGCCAATACCTTAGACACCTTCAAATGTAGATTAGATAGACATATGACAGAGGTAGGGTGGGTATGAATAAGTTAGTGCTTATTAGAAAAATCATAAAAAGAAAAACAGAATAAATAAGTAGAGTAGAATAGAATAGGTTAGACATGCTGAAAATACAATTCAAAAATGGAGCTGCCTCGTGTGTGCCAGTAGGCATGTTGCAGTGTCCTCTATTCTTATGTTCTTATGTTCTTATGTTCATTTTAGCATTTTATTCAATTCCCAATCTCATTCGGGTCATACAATAACCAAGCAAGCACATTACATATGTGAAAACATGAATCATTTTTTACCCCGACCGGGACTCGAACCTAGGACTTATAATTACTAAGTCAAGGCGCTACCAACTACACACCACAGAAGGTATAAAAGGAATCCAACCTTATAGCTTATATCTGCTATACTTAGGGATGAACGCATTCTATCTGAATGCCACTATGTTCATATTACAGATTCCCCAACCTCACTAGTGGCTTCATTTTAGCATTTAATTCAATTCCCAATCTCATTCGGGTCATACAATAACCAAGCAAGCACATTACATATGTGAAAACATGAATCATGTTTTCAGGTTGGGGAATCTGTAATATGAACATAGTGGCATTCAGATAGAATGCGTCCATCCCTAAGTATAGCAGATATAAGCTATAAGGTTGGATTCCTTTTATACCTTCTGTGGTGTGTAGTTGGTAGCGCCTTGACTTAGTAATTATAAGTCCTAGGTTCGAGTCCCGGTCGGGGTAAAAATTGATTCATGTTTTCACATATGTAATGTGCTTGCTTGGTTATTGTATGACCCGAATGAGATTGGGAATTGAATTAAATGCTAAAATGAAGCCACGAGTGAGGTTGGGGAATCTGTAATATGAACATAGTGGCATTCAGATAGAATGCGCTAATCCCTAAGTATAGCAGATATAAGCTATAAGGCTGGATTCCTTTTATACCTTCTGTGGTGTGTAGTTGGTAGCGCCTTGACTTAGTAATTATAAGTCCTAGGTTCGAGTCCTGGTCGGGGTAAAAAATTATTCATATATATATATATATATATATATATATATATATATATATATATATATATATATATATATATATATATATATATATGTATGTATGTATATATGTGTGTATATATATATATATATATATATATATATATATATATATATATATATATATATATATATATATATATATTAGTAAGCACAAACTGTTAGTATACAGCACTAAATGGTAAGGAAGCCCATCAGTGAAACAACGCAGAAAAAAAATAACGCTATATTTCGGATCCTAACTAGACCTCTTCTCAAGCACAAGTAAGTGTAAAATAAAATCGACCGAGGGAGTAAAATAAAAAAAAGACTCAGAAGGACTGAGAGAATTAAAAATTAAAGATAGTAAGACAGGTCTCATCCAAAAGAAATATTACCCTCAATCAAAGAAAACCAACAAAATCATTAATAAGTCATTAACAAATGAATATTTTAATCTCTAATTATGATTATAGATCGGTAACTAGATAACCCTTAAATATAAAAAAAGGAAAGGACCTATGAGCTCAATTACACAAACCACACTGAAGAAATGATCAGAAATAAAAGATAATAATGATAAAAATAATGATAATATGAATATAAATATGCACATAAATATACATACATATACAAACACAAGTACACACATACCCATATACATGTACATACACAAACATATACA
>JAXCGZ010008501.1:30000-33089 GCA_037179515.1 Halocaridina rubra
AAGTGTTCATTAGACGATACAGAACACAGGAAGAGATGGGAAAGATCAAAAACTTGTTGCAAGAGGCAAGAAGGTTAAATGATGAAAGAAATGAAGAAGAGAAGAAAAATTTTCGTTACAGAATACTTCCAGACAGAGGGGAGATAAAGAAGATAATGACAGAAGATCAGGGGATGGGGTCTCGTTAAGATTGTTATACACAAATGCTGATGGATTAGCTGGTAAGGCAGTAGAATTAAAAGATAGGATTCACAACAGTAAGGCAGATATAGTAGCAATTACAGAGACTAAGTTGAGTGAGGACATAAACAGTGTCACAGTTTTTCCTAAGGGCTTCAGAATACTAAGGGTTGAAAGATGTGAGAGGACTGGTGGAGGGATAGCACTGCTCATAAGTGAGAGGATTCAAGTTGAAGAAATAAACTTGGCTATAGAAAGTGAGTTCAGGGAATTTCTTGTTGCTCGCATAAATACTGGGTCAGAGAGCATTATAATAACTGTTGTATACAACCCACCAAGGAACCAAAATAGGCTTGAAATTTATGAGGAAAGTCATATAGGTACTATTGAAGTCATAAACTCAGTTGTTAACATGGCACGGGAGAAAAAATGTAGGATTTTGATTATGGGAGACTTTAATCATAAAGAGATAGATTGGATAAATCTTGACCCACACAGTGGTGAGGACTCATTTGGGGCAAGATTCCTAGATTGCGTACAAGGGAATTTCCTACACCAACATGTAATGGAACCGACAAGAGCCAGGGGTGGGGATGAGCCATCACTACTTGATCTAGTGTTCACAGATAATGTGTTGGATATTGAAAATATTGAGTATGAACCACCAATTGGAAAGAGTGACCACTGTGTGTTGTTGATGGAGTATATCATTGAAGATATTCTTCCTGAGAGTAGAGGCACTGAGGACATGAGGAGGAACTATCCGAAAGGAGATTACATCAAAATGAATGAGCTTTTTGCAGTTATTGACTGGAGAACCTTATTTTACAACAAATCTGTACAAGAAATGTGTGACATCTTTTGTGAGAAATATGGGAAGATAGTATATTGCTGCATACCTGTCACCAAAGTAGGTGTAATTCATGCCAGAGAGAAATGGTTCGATAATGGGTGTAAAAGAGCTAAGGAGTGGAGAGACAAATGCTGGAAAAGGTATAGGAGGAGAAAAAACATAAATGCCTGGCAAACCTACAAAAGAGCAAGAAATGACTACCTAAGTAAAAGAAGAGAGGCAGAGAGAGATTATGAGAGGGACATCACCAGGAAGGCTAAAGAAAATCCCAAGCTTTTCCACAGCTTTAGCAGAGGAAAACTGAAGGTAAAAGAACAGGTTTTAAGGCTAAAGAGAGCGGATGGAAGCATCACTGAGACGGATGAAGAGATCTGCAAAGAATTGAACAAGGAGTTTCAGTCAGTATTTACAGTAGAAAATACCCCACCCCCTCAGATTGCAGTGACAGAAGCTCAAGGGCCGGTATTAGAGAACATCAACCTTACAGCCACAGAGGTATGCAAAGCGCTGATGGATTTAGATGTTCATAAAGCTACAGGTCCTGATGACATATCCCCTCATGTGCTTAAAAAATGCGCAAACACAATATCAGTGGCACTAAGTATCATATTTAAGGAGTCACTGGAGTCGGGGGAGATTCCAAGATGCTGGAAACAAGCAAATGTGATACCTATCTTCAAAAAGGGAAGGAGGGATACGGCTCTGAACTATAGACCAGTTTCCTTGACCAGCATAGTTTGCAAAGTTATGGAGAAACTACTAAGGAAACATATCTCTCTTCACTTGGAATCCTTCAACTTTTTGTCAGTGAGGCAACATGGCTTCAGAGAAGGTAGATCAACAGTAACAAACTTATTAGAATTTTATGATGAGGTAAGCCAAATCTTGCAGGAAAGAGAGGGCTGGGCAGATTGCATATTCCTAGACTTCCAGAAAGCGTTTGACACTGTTCCACATGGGAGACTTATTAGGAAGCTGCAATCAATGGCTAGAATAGGTGGAAATGTCTTGGAATGGATAAAAACTTACTTAGAAGGAAGGGAACAGAGGGTTAGAGTAAGACACTCAGTGTCTGAATGGAGAAGAGTTAGTAGTGGAGTTCCACAAGGTTCAGTTTTAGGGCCACTTTTGTTCCTTGTATATGTAAATGACCTACCAGAGTCTGTAAATTCATTCATGAATATGTTTGCAGATGATGCAAAGATTGTGAAGAAAGTAAAAAACGAGAACAATGGTAGAGAACTTCAGGAGGATCTAAATAATCTGCATGAGTGGTCAGAAAAGTGGCTAATGAAATTCAATACCTCAAAATGTAAGGTAATGAGAATGGGTACAAGTGCAAGAAGGCCCAAGCTTGACTACTCGGTGGCTGGAGTACAACTTCAAGAGACAGAAAATGAGAGAGATCTAGGAGTAAACATACTGGCAGATTTGTCTCCAGAAATACATATAAATGGCATAGTAAGGGCAGCATATGCATTCTTATCAAATGTAAGGGTAGCCTTCAGGCACATGGACAAGGAAATGTTCAGAAATATTTATGTAACCTATGTGAGGCCAAAACTTGAATATGCAGCCCCCTTTTGGAATCCGCACTTGAAAAAGCACATAGATAAGCTTGAAAAAGTTCAAAGACATGCCACGAAACTGGTGCCAGAAATACGCAATCTCGGTTATGATGAGAGGCTGAGGGAATTAGACTTGCCATCACTCGAAGCTAGAAGAGTAAGGGGGGATATGGTGGCAGTCTTTAAATTCCTTCATGGTTATGATAGAGTGGATAGGGATCGATATTTCGATATGGCTGGCTCTAGAACTAGAGGTCACAGTTTGAAGCTTCGTAAGAAAACTTCTTTGCAGGATGTAAGGAAATACTTTTTCAGTGTAAGAGTAGTTGATAATTGGAATTCGCTAAGCGAGGAGGTAGTTAATGCTATCTCAATCCATAGTTTTAAGGACAGGTACGATAAGTATCACTAAGTTTAAAATGGAACCGATCAGGAGACGGGAAGATACGAGCTTTGGGTTCTTTCCCGTAAACACAATTAGGTAATCA